>APFE031149496.1:6106-26894 GCA_000404065.3 Pinus taeda
AAAATTTGCATTTGTAGGAATTTTGTGGTATTTGTAGTGGAAGGGTTTTCTGTTGTGCATGTTTATGCTTGTATGGCTGTAAATTTATGTTTGTGGTTTTTATATTATCTCTCTATTATGTTATGTCTATCTTTGTAGGTTCTGATATAGAAAATTGCATACTATTTTAATTTGAGGTTGAATTTATTTTTTGGATATGCATCAAGAGGAGCAACAAGAAGGGATATATGGATGAATGAAGGGAACTGTTGTTTGATGTCATTAATTGAAGAAGTTGGATCAAATGAATGGAGGTATCTTACATAGGAGAGGAGGGAACCAAAGAGACATAACATTGATATTTGTTGAGCCAGGAAGGGTACGTTTGTTGTATATATTTTATATTCATGATTTATTATTCAGTTTTGGTTTCATAGATTATAGTAGAATTTTCTTGTCCTTCCTCATCAAAACCCATGACCCACCCTATTAATCTATCATTCATGCAATTGACCTGATTTTTCTCCCCTGTTTTGATGTGGTTTCCCATATTTTGTATAGACTAAATTATTATCTATGATAACATCGAATACGAAATTGAAACTATAGAAGCAAGCCCCCCTCTCGATTTCTCTATCAACATGGAGCTAAACCTATATTTATATTTCAATTTTTTGATGAGTCATCTAGAGTTTGTATCTGAAGGTGCAAACATATACAATCGATTCAACTTTATTTCTATTTTTTCTCCTCCTTCAGTACCTTCTTGGCCCAATGTTTTTAAATCCTTTTTTTTTTTTTTTTGGAGAAAAAAACAAAACTTTTTATTAAGCAAATAAAAATTTTACATACTGAAAAAAACACTTTTAGCATAACCTGAGAGTTCTCAAGGTTGCTAATTTGATCTTCTTGATTGTAGGAAAACACAACAAAAAACTCAGTCCTTTTTGACTTATTGTGGACGATTAAAAGAGTCCTATTAAACTGTTGTATATAAACTGTGTAGACTTCCTCCCTTAGGAGGCTTAAATACATATTATAAGGAGCATAAATTGGGGCCTCCTTCAGAGAAGGAAAACGACCCCTTACATGACTATAGAAAGCAAATTTTTTAAAAGCAGACTGACATGAGCATAAAATGTTTTGATACTTCTAATTTGAGGAGCTCCAGGTAAAGGTTCAAAACAAAAAATAGAGTAACGACTGAAACAGGAATTTTATGTCCATGTAACTGTAATAAAAAAGAAAAGACGAGCTGCGTTCACTGTGGAGGAGCAAAGGGGGGCTGATAGGAAGTGTATGACTGCCCCTGACTGTGTTCTGCTATTGACCAGCTGCTCATATCTTGTTGTAAGCCAGCCTTAGAAAGCTGATCTGCTTCCTTGTTTTTGTCCCTGTAAATGTGGCAGATGGTAACGCTGTTAAAAGATAACTTTAAAAACAAAATTTCTTCTAAAAGAGTCTTCAGAATCTGATTTTGACATGAAGCATTCCCATTAACCCATTTTATAACATTTAGAGAGTCTCCGAAGATTTGTATTGTTAGAATGTTTCTTTGAAGTAACCAGCAAAGGAGGAGACGCAAAGCAGACAACTCAGCATAATTGTTTGAACCAGGTCCTAGCCCAACAGAAGCTTTTAAGGAGTGGTCAGGATTCATGTGAATGCATAGACCAGCACCAGCCTTGTTATTCTAGGATGCTCCATCAAAATAAGCCCAAGGAATGCACTCCTGAATAGTAATAGGATTGTCACGGTTTTGAGGATTTTTAGTTTCAGGGGGCAGGATGGCAGAGTATATGGCAACACAGTTTATGGCAATGGAAGAGGTGGGAGTGTCCTTGTCTTGAAACACGCTTTTGTTCCTCGCAAGCCATACTCCCCAAAAGAATATAAGGGGAAGATTTCTCATGTTTCCCTCCGGATGGTTCTGCCACCATTTCCTCCAGGCTTCTTCCAAGGGGTCTAACCCCCACTGTGCCTTAACATTGAGCAGCCAGTATAACTCATCCCATATCTTTAAAGAGACTGCACAAGATGTAAAGAGGTGGCTTATTGATTCCCCTTCTGATTTTCATAATGGGCACCTCCCTGGTCCAACTAAATATCTGGCTTGTAAAGTGTCCCAGGTTGGGACTTTTCTTTTTAGCATGCACCATAGAAAGATCCGGGCCTTGGCTGGACATTTTAACTTCCATATGTTTTTCGACCACCACTCTGGAATGCCCCAGCCTTTCCTATTCATTAAGAAGGTTTAACCGTCTTTTGGGGAGTATTCACCTGTTTTCCCCTGCGCCCAAATCAGCAAGTCAGGTTCGTTTTTAAGCCTGGCATTTGAACGGTGGAGTTCTTTAATGAAAGAAGCCCATTCGTTCTTCCATCTGATGTTTATTCCGAGATCTTCATCATTTTTCCAAGCCTGACCCCATATGGTAGAGTGGCCTACTTTCTCCACCTGGTTTAGGGTGAAAATTCCTTTACTATCAAGATGTCTGAGAAAACCAGGAGACAAAGCAAAAGCTTCGTTACAACCTACCCAGGGGTCCCTGCCAATTCTAATATGACTTCCATCTCCCACTTTCCATGCCAAACCTTGTTCGATCACAGAGAAAGCCTCCACCGTAGCCTTTCAGATGGCTAAGGCATTCTTCTTTTTCTTTTCCTGGCTCCGAATCCAATCTTCCAAAGGAATTGGATCTATATACTTTCTCTTAACCACTCTTGTCCAAAGATTCTCCATCGAGATTAATCTCCACCCTGATTTAGCTGCCAGGGAAAGGCTGAACTCAAGGAGTCTCTTAATTCCCCATCCTCCCCATTCTTTAGGCCTAGCTAGCTTTTCCCATGCCACCCAGGGAAGAACTGAATTTTCTTTTGATCCTGCCCATAAAAATCTGGAGCATAACCTTCTGATTTTCTCCATTACTCCTTTGGGAATCCAGGTTAATGCTGCCCAGTATACTGGGATGGCTAACAGGATAGATTTGATGAGGGTCAGTCTGTCGGCTCTGGAGAGCCACCTGAAGCTCCAATGAGAAATTCTGGCCTCTAGCTTTTCAATTAGCCGATTCCAATCCTCTTTCTTATATGCTGCAGGCTTTAGCCAGAAACCCAAATATTTGAAGGGGGAGTGCAGTGGGTGAAGGTGGAAAGGAAAAAGATTGGCCATCATGGATCTTTCTCTTCTGTCAAAATCTGCCACACAAACTTGAGATTTCCTAGAGTTTATCTGCATTCCAGTAGCTTTCAGGAAAAGATCGAAAATGCATTTAAACTCCTTCAGCTCATTATATGACCCGTTAGTGAAAATCAAAATGTCATCAACAAAAAGCAGATGAGTGATGAAAAGATTTATTGCTACCTCTATACCTTTTACCTTCTCCTCTCTTTTGGCTTTGTGAATCAATCTGCTTAGCCCTTGTGCCACTAGAAGAAACAGGAGAGGAGATAAAGGGCACCCCTGTCTAAGGCCTCTTTGGCTTTGGAAGAAAGGGGAGGCTGCTCCATTGATCAGAACAAAAAAACTAACATTTGAGATGCAGCCCATTATCCAGCTGATAAAAGAATAGTTGAAGCCCAAGTGAGTAAGCAACATCCGGAGATAAAGCCAGTTGATTCGGTCATATGCTTTGGAGAGATCTATTTTAAGAACTGCACCCTTCTTTTTCTTTTGTTTGACACTGTGAATTACCTCCTGAGCTACTCCTATGGCTTCATGAATTTGTCTTCCATCCAGAAAACCAAATTGTTCCATTGAGATGTTTCTTGACAGGATACAGACAGTTCTGATAGCTATCACCTTGGCAATGATTTTATAAATACAATTACACAAGGAGATCGGCCTGAAGTCTTCGAAGTTCTCCGGTTCATACTTTTTTGGAATGAGAGCTATAAAGGTTGAATTAAAAGTCCTGTAGACTTCTCCTTTCTGTCTTGATTCTTCTACTACATCGGTGATTTCAGAGCCTATTAGGTCAAAGAAAGAGAGAAAAAGTTCAATAGTCTAGCCATCAGGACCAGGACTTTTGTCTTTTGCCATATTTTTCATAGCTGCTTCAACCTCCTCCTTGGAAACAGGGATTGATAGCTCCTCTGCTTCTTCCTCCACGATAAATCTTGGGAAACATTGAGCTGTTCTAATGACTTTTGCTATGGTGGCCTCTCCCAGATATGAGAAGATTCTCTGAAAATGTCTCTGTCCTAAACCCGATAGGTCTGAAAAAGAGTTGGCCACCCTTCCTTCTTCATCTTTAAGGCTCCAAATGGTATTTACAGATTTTCTTCCTTTTGCATAGTTGTGGAAAAAACTAGAATTTTCATCCCCTGATTTTAATCATATTGCTCTACTCTTGAGCCTCCATTCTTCTTCCTTGTCCAAGAGAATTTGGTTTTGAAGCTTCTCCAGATGAAGGATCCTATCCTTTGAAGCCTGCGAGATATATCGATCACCCTCAGAGCTCTCCAATTTCCTCAATTCCTCCCTGATTTTAAACAGCTCTTCATTATGTTTTAGCTTTCTATTCTTTGCCCATGATATTGTCACTTTCTTTAATATTTTGAGGTTCTCCATAAACAGAAATCTTTTGTCCTCTCTTGCATATCTGTCTGGATGAATCCACATTTCCTTGAAAATATTATTGAAAGATGGATCTTTAAGCCAGGAAGAATTGAATTTAAAGGGGGCAAGGGGCTTTGGGGGGGGAAGGAGAGGTCCAAAAAAATAGGGAAGTGATCTGAGTTGCCTACCTCCTCAACCCATTGCCTGAGGATAGGAACTTTTGAGATTAAGACCTCAGATAGTAAAAAACGATCTAATCTTTTGGCGATCCGATCCTCCCCTGTTCTTTTATTCCTCCAGGTTGGCTTGAGTTTGATCGGGGAGGGATCTATGAGTTTGTTATCCAAGAGGATATTGTGGAAGAAATCCGACAAAGGGTCCTCCCTGGCCGATGGACCCCATGCCTCCGCCCTTCCTATTGAAAAGTTAAGGTCACCCCCCACAATCAACAGAGAAAAGTTCATTAATGATTTTGCCATCAAGTCGACCCATAAATTCTCCCTTCCTTGACAAGGGCCATAAATGTTAACAATTAAGAGGGGATGGGAGAAATCAGGAGAGATAATCTCCATGCCCATAACCTGCTTCATCCCCCATTGATTAATGATATTAATTATTCCTTCTTTAAACCCAATTGCAAGGCCCCCCAAATGGCCTGATGAGTCTATTGCAGAAAAGTTTCATCCTGGCAGGAGAGATTTTACCATTGATTCTACCTCTGAACCTTTCCCCAAAGTTTCTTGAAGAAAAAGAATGTCAAATTTTGAATTTAACAACCAGTCTCTCAGGGCCAATTTCTTGGGTTTACTGGCCAAACCTCTACAATTCCAGGAAGACATGATCATTTGATAACAGATTCGGGGGTCTGCACTGCTCTAAGAACCCCAGGGATAGAGTGTTTTTTTCCATTTGCTACATCCAACTTTGCTTTTAGTTTTGCCTTAGAAAGGTCTGATTTTCTACCTCTCTTGTTCTTGGTAGAACCCTGAGAGGTCGACTACCCTAAACCTTCAACTACACCAGACACCCCGGGCTTTACCCCGATAGATCTAAGGTTATAGGGGCACGGGTTATGTTGTACCGGGGAAACAAGAGGGGGGCACTTATCTTCACATTTCAAATCAAGAGACGGCATGGCAACCGAAATATAACCAATATCAGGAGAGGTTTTTGCAGGTTCAGAGATCTCAGATATTTCTTTGATATGCGAGGGTGAATTTGATGGCGAAATATGCATAGAATCTGAATTATGCTCAGGAGATTGAGAAGAAAATAGAGGGGGACCTGAGCACATACCCTTTTTAGAATCGCTGATTGGATTTTGAGCTGCCGATGCAACCTTTTCAACCTCCTCCTCTTCTTCCGCTAGATGTGGTTCGGAGTTCTGTGCCGTCTCTTGGACCTGGGGTTCTTCAGACGTTGGCTCTTTTTGAGTCCCCTCCATCTCCATTTCATCAGTGGTCTGATTTGCCATACCTTCTTTCTCCTGGGATGCTTGAGCGTGATTGAAACCTGGCTCCCTGAAAACTGTGGTCCTCTGAAAACGCCTTCTTCTTCTGAACAGCGGGCAGTCCTTAGCAAGGTGCCTGTACTCATGAAAAAGGTGGCACCTAAAGGGCAAGTGCTCGTAATCCAAGATCTGTTCGAACACATAATCTTTGTATTGCAAGTTGATTTTTTTGGCAAGACCTTTGCTCGGATTGAGGCTCACCAAAATGCGGGCCATCGCTCTATTCTTCGTCTCCAGAAAAGACATATCTGCTTCCAAGAAGGATCCCAACCTGTTTCTGATGGCTTTAAACATAGCTTCTGTCCATAGAAAAGAGGGGAGTCTTGGTGCCCTCACCCATACCGGGAACACATCTGTTTTCTCTTTGATTGCATCAAAAAGGGGACTCCATTTTTTCATCAAAACCGGTATGTTCCCTATAATCTAGTTTCGTTCAAGGACCCACTCTGCCGCCTCCTTATCCTCGAACCAGAACATGAACCACCCTTTGGCTAAGCATTGAACCTCAAACCTAAGTGGTTTATCAGAAACAAAACGCTGTTCTCCCCAAGCTTGTAAGACTTCTGGCGAAAATTTCTTACCTCTCGCCCTGCCGACAATGGTGCATTCTGCAACTTCTAGGGTTTCTTCTATAGAGACCTCCATGCCTAAAACTAAGTTCCCTTCAAGCTCCTGAGATCCAATCGGCCTTTGGGATTTTCTTTTCTCCCCTTTTTTTCTTAAACCTTCTTCATAATCCCTAGTTTCCCCATGACCGCCTATCCATTCTGATTCCTCCTGGTTCGTACCCGCATGGAAGTCTACCTCCGGCTGTGATTGAAAAGGGGCAGAGGAAACAGGAGCGGGGATTTCTGAAGAGGGATTACCAAGTGACGCACCATCGAGACCTCCCAACTCTCCCACTGAGGTGACAATTTGACCTTCGAAGCCTCCTGCTAGATTTTCTTCTGAGAAAGGGGGTTCCCTTGGCAAAGAAACCCTAGAGAGCAGAAAAAACCCTCCAGAAACCCTTGCTTTGCCAAAACCTGAAGAAAGTCCCAAATTTGCTATGTCTTCAAAGCCCTTTGAAGGAAAATTCCGGCTTGAAACAGTATTACCCTTATTTTCAGAAAAAGGGCACCTATTGACAACCCATCCACCGCTGACTCCCCGACAACTTGCTTGAGTAAAACCTGGTTTCGAAATCTAATGGCGTCGATGTCTGAATCCTTGTTTTGTTGCAGAAAGGAAGGATTTACCTCCTGAGGGAAAAACTCCGGCCTCAACAGCTTCTGTGCTCCAAAATACTGCTCCACGTTTTGGGCTGAAGGATCCTTTCCCCACATAGAAAGAATATCCTCCAATTCTGGGTCCAAATCCACCAATTCATTAGAGTTAACCATGGTTTAGGGAGCCGTTTCGAGTAAAGAGACAACAAACAGTCAAGATGTCAAGCGCTCTTGCCCTATTCTCTTGAAAACGGGAAAACGGAAACCTGCAGCTCCAAAGATGGTATTAGCTCCTAACTCCACACTAAAACAAAACAGTACCAACTTCCAGCTGTCCGTCAACCGGGTGAGGCTCTCCTGCGCCTACACCTGTGCACGGAAGGCTAGTTTGCAGTCTCCCTAACCGTGACCTGTACGCAGTTCCACCCGAAACCCTCGCCGCCAAACCCTAGCCATCGCCTCCTTCTTATTTCAATTCACATTATATTTATGTTATGTTATTGGTCCTCATCTCATTAATCTCTTATCTACTATGTCTTTTAATCTTTTTTCTCTATTCTAGGTCATGAATCCCATTAATTCCTCTTAAATTTTCATTTTTTAAAAATATCACTGCTCTATTATTGTTGCCTAATCCCATTAATTCCTTATTTATAATTTTTTTATATATTTTTCTCTCTGGCCTTGGTACCCAATTCCATTAATCCCTTGGAAACCTTTTGCTTAGTTGGAATCATATAGCCACATCACTACTCCCCTTGAAAAATTCTATTAATCTACAATTCAAAAAGCATCCATCCACCTATGTAACAAACATATCAGAGTAGTTACCTTCCTTTTCTGAACTTTATGTTTTTAAACCACGACTCACTATGTTTATCAATTTACAAATTTGTATGTGATAGACCTTCTCTATGTCCAGGAATGTGCAATTAAGCCATCATTGTATTGTCTCTCATTTTCAAAATGTTCATAGATACTCTCTTGCACATGCAAAACATCGTAGATCATTATAACAAGTGGCTTTTGTTTTATATTTATTGTTGATCTTGCCTTTTATTTTGTTATTGTTATCGTTACAGCTCCAATTTTGGATCATTCATCGTGAATATGTTTGGTTATTTCCCAAGCGTGAGAGAACATTAGATGTATCATTTTCTTGAGGATTTAAAATGGAAATATAGGTCTTATCAAATGATCCCACCCTTTCATGTTAACAAAGGTGATGCTTTTTGGGGGCTTTAAAAAATTTCCCCCACCAAATGAAAGGGAAATAAAGTGGATAAAAGTAGAAGTATCACCATTAAGCTTTCTAGGAGGAGAAGAAGAAGGGGAAAGGGGGGAAAGACAAAATGACAAGAGCAATAACATGTCAGTGCAAAGATCCATACAACTAATAAATCATTATAACATTGAAGGTCATTTAGAGGAGAAGCGTTGGATGGTGCATCTAGAGCTCAACTCAAAGAACTAAAACAATGATGCTAAGAAAAAAAATCTTGTGGCCATAGATTCAAGTAATTAGGTGGAAAGAAGCTCATATGTGGATGAGAATATTTGATATGCATTGATGCCAAAGGTATTGTAATTTTTTTTGTTTAAAATATATTATTGAATGTATATATGGGTTGTGTACCTTGAAAAACCATAAACCATGGGGCAATTAAATTCTACATATTAAACAACTTAAACACAAGATTTTGAAAATATTTGTCAGATTTTAGTTAAAATTAACTTGAAATAATCACTGGAAAAAAAGTAATTTTTATCTATTAGTTAGACTACACATTAAATTAATACTGAAAATGGGTAAAGTATAACGTCATATTGAAAAAGTTATAATTTTCAATTAAAAAAATAAAACTTACAGAGTAATTCTATTGGTATTGAAATTAAATGAAGAAGGTCAATTATATTGAGTGTGTTAAGATAGAAATAGAGAAATATAATGAGCTCTCTATGATCATTGCTTCTTTGGTAACCTTGTAATATTAATCGCTGACAGCTAAAAGAAGAGGTCCACCAGAAAAGGAAAGCCTGCACCAAGATTACATAAAGTACTTATTACCGAGTATCAAAGATTACACCTTTAATTGAAGCCTGAACATTCCAAATTTAAGAAAACCCAACTACTTTGCAGCGACGTGGATGTGGAGAGAATTCCTTGAAAACCCAACGCCTTTGCATTGATGTGGAAATAATTTCATCAAAAGCATATGAAGCTTTTTTTTGCATTATAGACATTGTAGTTAACTGTGATCCACTCCTTTAACCATCAATCAAGCTTTTTTGAGACACTGAGGAAGGGAATCTTTATGCTTTTTTTTTTAAATAGATGAGGTTGTGGTGTGGTGTATATATATGGGTTGCTCTATTTATTTCTATATTGTCTTTGTTTTGTGTGTTTATAATGCGTAGCGACGCACAAACTACATTCATGAAGCTAATGAATGATATATTCTACATTTTTATAAGTTTATTTTTCATTGTTTATTTGGATGAGTTACTAGTATACATTGCTACCTAGGAGGAGCACATCTCACCTTTGATGCAGGTGCTAGAGACTTTAAAGAAGCACTAGTTGTTGGCGCATCTCAAGAAGTGTGATTTTCCACAATAGCCTTTGGTGTATTTGGGATATGTGATAGGTGAAGGAGAGTTGAAGATGGATTCTTCCAAGGTGAAGATGCAAAAACTAGAATGGAGCATTTGTTCTTGTTCTTTAAATCATGTCTACAAATGAGTATGGTCATACATGGCAATTATGTTTCCGTAAAGCAACTAAATTGCATTGTTGCTTATTGCATTATATGAAATATTATGAATTAAAAATGAAATGAGTTATAGATGTTCTGTCAAAAGTTTTAAGTGGGTACCCTAGTACAAATGCAATAATTTGGGGTTGCCAATTATATTGAAAGCATTGTGGAGATTCCTTATAGATTAAAGTAGTTGAAAATCATAGCTTTTACATATTTTCGATAGAGGGAGGAATAAAATGTAGAGTGAGGTCATAAAGGAGAGAAGCCACGCCCTAAATGGGTGCATTTTAAATCCTTTTATTTTATTAAAAAGAGTTTGGTAAAGTAGTAAAATTTCTTATGATCGGGTGTGTAGTCTTGTTGAGAGATGTCTTGTTATATGGATGTGATGTGAAATACATCAAACCATGGGTAGCGAAAATGTAACCCATGAGAGGTTTAGTTGACCATTATTATTCTCAAAATAAGAATGAATCTACTCTATAGTGGACATGTGTAGCACGCAAATATATTTATGTGTGTATGTTTCGAGGACATGATTTGTGGTACAAGTGAAAAGGAACATAATGCTATAGAAAAAATTATAGTTGTCTAGAAATTACAAAGATGCAAGTTGGAAGATTAGTTTCCTCTAAGAAGTACATTCTTTTAACCATGAATTTTCTCTCTCAACCTCTGGGTTAATTTTTTTAAGAAACTTTTAGTCATTAGATATTTGTATAAAAAAACCAAAATATATTTAAAATTAAAAGAAAAAAAGGTAGAAAATTCTTTAAAACCACACAAACTATTTTAACAAAAAAAAACTTTATACTAAATTTTTTAAACAAATAGATGGAACAACAAAACAAGGTACATTATCTCACTGCTTGTAGCATTAAAGAAGTTGATAATTCTCCATAAAATTTGCTTTCGAAACCTTTAAAACCTTATAATGAAAAAACCCATAAACCAAACAAAAAGACATATAATTTAAAAAGAAAAAATAACATGAATAGAAAGAAAATTGAATAGAGTGAAATGCACATATACAATATATCTATATACGCAGTGGCTTTACTTTCCTTTAGATGTTATAAATGCATAAATTAGCAATACAAGAATTAAAAGGAAAGTGTAAATTAAAAAATTAAGTTTGATCTCATCTTGACCTTCGGTTGCAAATCGTATTAAATTAAGGCAGAGTTTAACTCATTTTTCATTATAATTTGGGGATTCAATTTGGAGCAATTTTTTGTTTGTTTAAAATATATTTTTGAATGTATAAATGGATTCAGTGCCTTCAAATTCTTCCCAAATTCTACATATTAAATAACTTAAACTCAAGCTTTGAAAAATCTTTCCCCAATTTTAATTAAAATCAATGAGAAACAATATCTTAAAACAATATTTTTCATCTATTAATTAACCTACACATTAAATTAGTATAAAAAATAACTTAAAGTGGGTTTAAAAAGCTTCCCCTAATGCTACCCCTCCCCCCACCCTCCACCCCGCAACAATTCGACTTGTGGAGGCAGATAATGCCCCCACTAAAAGTATTTTTGTAGTAGTAAAGTGGTTGTCTTTGTGTCTATTCTCTATTTCACACATTTCATATATTGGACACTAGAAAATATAACTTAATAAATCTAGAAGTCTAGATAACCTTGAGAGTATATATTTCATATTTTAAGTATAATTTTATCGGATGTGTTGTGATGAACTATCCAGTGTAATATGCAAGTCAATTTATGAATCATTTTGGCATAAGAGAAAGCGGTTTTTGGTATTTTGTGGGAATTTCCAAGGGATATAGATTGGTTTAAATAGAAAGTTATAAAACCCACCTATGGCCAACAAATCTATTAGAAACCCTTGAGATGTGTCAAAGGAGAGGCTTTCAAGGCGAGAAGAATAGGATATCAATATAAGCCATAACTTGAATCTCTTTATGTAAAATATTGAGAACAAGTTGGGAATTAATGAAGATGAATGTTCCAACTTAGGGCCAAATTAGAGGGGAAATCGAGGGATAGGGATGAACTAGAGAGGAAATATAAGAATGAACACAAAAAGGAACACCCAATTCATGCATCATGAATCGTTCATAGTCCTTGTTCAAGATGAAAACAAAGGTCTACATCAAGCCATATAAGGTGAGATTGATGCTTTCAATTTAAGTCACTAATTACAATAATTAGAGCTTTATTTTAGTGTTTGTCACATAGAGGAAGGGCATAAAATTTTATTTTATCATCTAAAATTAGAGGGCCACACACAGACTTGGTGAGAAAGCCATACGAAAACCTTAATACTAGAGGGAGATCCTCTAGTGATTAAGTGGGAAGATTTCAAAACTCTTATAAAGTGTAATTTCTACTTTATAATGTATCTAGAGGAATAATGGATTCAGTGGAATTACTTCAAGCAAAGACAAGTGTTGAGTGTATAGGATTACATGAAATTTAGGAAGATGAATAATTTTGGATCTCTCCAAAGAAACCAAACATGCTGCTAAAATATATGAGGGGTTTAAATAGTCATTTGTACAAGTAAGAGATATTTGAATCTAGAACAATGATGAGGCTTGTTTACAGGCACAATACCTAGAGAACAATATAAGTAAATGCAGAAGATGAAGGGAAGTTGGTGACCTCAAGCAGAGACGGAAAAGATGTCGATTATTGCAGGATTCTGTAAGGGTTTTGGGTAAACCCTAGGTTTTACTGCAAACTTCCACATTTACTGGAGTTGCATACCCGTCGCCGACAGTATTTCTCGCTGTTCTCGTTGTTGCCTCATCCGTCACTTTTATAATATCAGTTTCAGCTTGTATTATGGGGGATATGATGGATATTGAGGGGGTTGATTATTCCAAGGATCCATATCCGGATCATGTCATTTTCGGGCACCCTTGTTTCTCATCGTCAGTAGTTGGCCCTAGTTTCCCGTCCAACCCTTTTCTGCTGAACTCGTCGCAGGTGGTTACCTTGCCAGAGCACTGTTCTGCACCACGTTTCAACAGGACTCTCTCTCTTTAATCCCCTACTCTGGATATAAATCCTTTATCCCATGGGACTTTACACATTCTAACTACGAATATGCCTCCATCCCCGTCACTCAACCAACATCTACCCTTTTCATCTTTCTTCGCTGCGACATCTACAATCATTCATACCTCAGTGGCCCTAAACACTTCTTTACCTGTTCACTCGCCGTCGGGTTGTTTCAAGACTCTGGCTGTTAAGGTCAAGTTTGCAAAATCCATCCCACTAGAAGGTTCCCCCAACCATTTGACGAAACACCCATCTGCACCTCGCTTGAGGAAGAGAAAATCTAAGTGCGTGAAGATGACCTCTAAAGATATTACGATCCGGTTCGGTGAGACCTTTGCAATCTGGGAAGCGGCATTTATGGCCAGCATAATTCTTGTCAGACATGTTCGTAGAAGGGCTTATTCAGCCAGAAGCCTCACTTTATGGGTCAAGGAAATCTAGGGCAGATTACTCAAAAGAACTGCTTGAGGTACATGTTCTACTTAGGAGTTAGTTTTCCCTTCACTTTGCGAAGGAGAATTATAGAGATTTGGTTCTTGCCAAATACTTTTACATTGAGATGGGTTCAGTACTCCTCAAGGGATGGAGCCCTATTTTTTATCTTGAGCGAGAACAAATTGGGAGCGGACCCTTATGGGTGTGCTTGCCAGGGCTCCCTCTACAGTAGTGGTGTGAGGAGGTCTTCATCAGAATTGGGAATGCCCTTGTTACATATCTAGACCATGACCGAACCTTTGTGGAATCTATAAATAGAACACTTACTCGTATCCTGGTCCATTTAGACACTCGTGAGGGTTTGGAGGAGAAGATTACACTTCAATGGGGGAAATATACCAAGATCCAAATACTGGACTACGAAGGGGTTCCATTGCATTGTCTACGGTGGCACAAGGTCGGCCACATATTTTAGAATTGCCTCCTTAATAAGAAACCAGAGGATAACCCTAAAGCGTCTTCTACACCATCTAGGATCGATTTGCTAGCCATCCAGCGCTCCCCTACTCTGGGTCCTATTCCTCCGGTCAACAATACTCCTCCTAAGATAGTGGATGAGGAACACAGACCGCTCTCATCGCCTATCACCAAGTCTCGGGTAGCTGTTGAAGCTGCCAAATATTTGGGTACTCCTCCCACTCCTCTTATCTCTTATATTACTCATTGCTCCTCTTTTTTTTCACCTTCCATCATCGTGGCACATTGCACTATGTCGTCCTCCCTTGTTATTGCACCTTTTGCTCCCTCTCTGCATTCATTATCCACATCCTCCTCTTCGCCATCTTCATCTAGGGTTTCAAAATCTCATCATTACAATCTCCGACCTCATTCACTACCTAGTGGCACTCCAGTACATCTTGTCAGATTGGGCCTCTCTATACCTGGTCCAGCCTCTCTGCCTAAATCTAGCATCTCATCTATTTGGAAGGCACTCCTTCACTCTCTGCTGCTCATCAGGGATAATCTGGCCTGGAGAATCAATGATGGATCTATGGCTCACATTGGTTTAGATCCATGGATTGGTAGTGGAGGAAGATATCAACTGTCTAGAGAACTTATACATTATCTCCATTCATACAAGCTCAAGGTAATTGCAAACATTGCGGATCTTCATAATTCCACTATTTTCACTCAAAGATGGAAATCCGCCTTACACCTCGATTTAGCACAATGTTGGCACCAAGAATGGCATGATTATACCTCTGTTCTATCTAAATCTCATATTAGGATAAAACAGGGCCCATATGAACTCATTTGGTGTCATTCGACCAGTGGTATATACTCACCTAAGTCCGGTTATTTAGCCCTGCTCTCCCACAAGATATCGGACTTGATTACCTTCTGGTGGAAGTCTATATGGAAACTTACCGTGCCTCCTTGGACCAGACTATTTTTTTGGTGTATTCTAAGGGATAAAATTCCCACTGGCAATAATCTTATGCATCAATCCTTCCATGGGCCAAATTGGTGTACATTGTGTAAAAGATCATCGGAATTGACTTCACATCTGTTTTTGAATTGTCCAGCCATGATTGATCTTTGGAAAAATATTTCCGCTACTATATGTTTCACGGGTATCTGGAAAGGTGAAGACATTAACAAAGCATGGGAAGGTTGGTACCATCAGCATAAAGGGTCAAAACTACAAAGTCTCCCTTTGATTATCAGCTGGCATCTTTGGCTGGCTCAGAATCGTTCCATATTTGACAAAAAACCTATGTGTTGGCCGCACACTGCAGCTTGTATAATATAGGCATATGCCTAAGCCTCCACAACCCCGAGCCCGCAGGCCACATGCTCCTCCACTTATTGATAAAAATACCCCTTGCGCGTATTTTGATGGCATAGCACACCAGTAAGAATGTGGTGGTGGATTCATCCTATACATTAGTGATCATCATTACTTCAAAGTTAAGATGGGATTATGGGCCGGAACAAACAATTTCGCTGAACTCATCACCCTTTGTCATCTCTTGCATTTCTCTTCGGGGCATAACTGCATGAGCATTAATATAAATGGAGACTCGAAGATCATTATCAATTGGTTCAATAATATTACTGCTTGTCACATACACACACTCAGTAATATTTTGGATGAAATAAACATTTTCAAGGCTCAATTTAATATTATCAAATGCAATCATATTTACAGGGAACATAACAGTTGTGCTGACGATCTATCCAAGGCGGCCATGATACTTCCTAGAGGAGAGTGGATGATCCAGGAACAACGAGGGACAAATGAATACCACTGCTATCACTTCCCTTACATAGATGTACATTATTACAAGGGTGAGAGCCCATGATCTGGTTATTTTTTTGGAAATTTTTGAACAAATGTTTAATCTTTGAATATATTTATAGGATCTTTATGTATGGCCCTGCGTGGCAAATGTACAGAATAAATATGAGGCTTCTTTATTAAACATCCTGTGTGATGTTTTGGACAGTATACAGTTATTTTCATTGAACTTTCAAATTTTTGACTGAGCCCTCTGGGGCTAGACAGATACAGCATATGCATTTCGCATCTACAATATGAAAATTTTCAAATTAATGAAAGATTACAATTTTTCTAGTGGAAAAATTACGATTTTTCCAGTGGAAAAATTACGATTTTTCCAGTGGAAAAATTACGATTTTTCAAGTGGAAAAATTATGATTTTTCTAGTGGAAAAATTACCTAGAGAATATACACCAAATGAAAGGGAGATAAAGCGGATCAAAGTAGAAGTATCACCATTAAGCTTTCTAGGAGGAGAAGAAGGGGAAAGGGGGGAAAGACAAAAAGACAAGAGCAATAGCGTGTCGGTGCAAAGATCCAAACAACTACTAAAATCATTGTAACATTGAAGGTCATTTAGAGGAGAAGCGTTGGATGGTGCATCTAGAGCTCAACTCAAAGAACTAAAACAATGATGCTAAGAACGAAAATATTGTGGCAATAGATTCAAGTAATTAGGTGGAAAGAAGCTTATATGTGGATGAGAATATTTTATATGCATTAATGTAGAAGGGGATCGTAATTTTTTTTGTTTAAAATATATTATTGAATGTATAAATGGGTTGTGTACCTTGAAAAACCATAAACCATGGGGAAATGAAATTATACGTATTAAACAACTTAAACACAAGATTTTATAAATATTTTCCAGATTTCAGTTAAAATTAACTAGAAATAATGGCTGGAAAAAAGTCATTTTTATCTATTAGTTAGACTACACATTAAATTAGTATTGAAAATGCGTAAAATATAACTTCATATTGAAAAAATTATATTTTTCAATTAAAAAAATAAAACATAAAGAGTAATTCTATTGGTATTGAAATTAAATAAAGACGGTCAATTATATTGACTGCGTAAGGATAGAAATAGAGAAATATAATGAGCTCTCTATGATCACTGCTTCTTTGGTAACTTTGTAACATTAATCGCTGATAGCTAAAAGTAGAGGTCCACCAGAAAAAGGACAACCTGCACCAATATTGAGTAAAGTACTTGTTATCGAGTATCAAAGATTACACCTTTAATTGAAGCCTAAACATTCCAAATTTAAGAAAACCCAACTACTTTGCAGCGACCTGGATGTGGAGAGAATTCCTTGAAAACCCAAGTGCTTTGCACTAATGTGGAAATAATTTCATCAAAAGCATATGAAGTTTTTTTTGCATTATAGACAGTGTGGTTAACTATGATCCACTCCTTGAACCGTCAACCAAGCGTTTTTTGAGATACTTAGGAAGGGAATCTTTATGCTTTTTTTTTAAATAGATGAGCTTGTGGTGTGGTGTATATATATGGGTTGCTCTGTTTCTTTCTATATTGTCTCTGTTTTGTGTGTTTATAATGTGTAGCTTTTGATAGAAAACACTTAAAATGAAGGTATCACCAAGTTTGAATCAAAGAAGACGATGCCTAGAAGGCCACCTTCAAAACTAGACAAAGTTAATATGAGTGGTTAGTTATGATATTTGACCTATGCGATGCACCAACTACATTCATGAAGTTAATGAATGAAAGATTGTGCACTTTTCTAAGTTCATTTTTTATTATTTATTTGGATGAAGTACTAGTATAATTGCTACCTAGGAGGAGCACATCCCACATTTGATGCAGGTGCTAGAGGCTTTAAAGAAGCACTAGTTGTTGGCGCATGTCAAGAAGTGTGATTTTTCACAATAGCCTTTGGTGTATTTGGGATATGTGATAGGTGAAGGAGAGTTGAAGATGGATTCTTCCAAGGTGGAGATGCAAAAACTAGAATGGAGCATTTGTTCTTGTTGTTTAAATCATGTCTACAAATGAGTATGGTCATAGATGGCAATTATGTTTCCATAAAAGAAACTAAATTGCATTGTTGCTTATTGCATTATATGAAATATTATGAATTAAAAATGGAATGAGTTATAGATGTTCTGTCAAAAGTTTTAAGGGGGTACTCTAGTACAAATGCAATAATTTGGGTTTGCCAATTACATTGACAGTATTGTGGATATTCCTTATAGATTAAAGTAGTTGAAAATCATAGTTTTTACATATTTTCGATAGAGGGAGGAATAAAATGTAGAGTGAGGTCATAAAGGAGAGAATCCATGCCCTAAATGGGTGAATTTTCAATCCTTTTATTTTATTAAAAAGAGTTTGGTAAAGTGGTAAAATTTCTCATGATCTGGTGTGTAGTCTTGTCGAGAGATGTCTTGTTATATGGATGTGATGTGAAATACATCAAACCATGGGCAGAGAAAATGTAACCCATGAGAGGTTTAGTTGACCATTATTATTCTCAAAATAAGAATGAATCTACTCTATAGTGGACATGTGTAGCAGGAAAATATATTTATGTGTGTATGTTTCGAGCTCATGATTTGTGGTACAAGTGAAAAGGAACATAATGCTCTAGAAAAAATTATAGTTGTCTAGAAATTACAAAGATGCAAGTTGGAAGATTAGTTTCCTCTAAGAAGTACATTCTTTTAACCATGAATTTTCTCTCTCAACCTCTGGGTTAATGTTTTTATGAAACTTTTATTCATTAGATATTTGTATAAAAAAACCAAAATATATTTAAAATTAAAAAAAAAAAGTAGAAAATTCTTTAACACCACAAACTATTTTAACAATAAAAAACTTTAATACTTAAATTTTTAAACAAATAGATGGAACAACAAAATAAGGTACATTATCTCACTCCTTGTAGCATTAAAGAAGTTGATTATTCTGCATAAAATTTTCTTTCAAAACCTTTAAAACCTTATAATAAAAAAATGAGAAACCAAACAAAAAGACATAATTTAAAACGAAAAAATAACATGAATAGAAAGAAATTTGAATACAGTGAAATGTACATATACAATATATCTATATTACATAAATTAGCAATACAAGAATTAAAAGGAAAGCGTAAATTTACAAATTAAGTTTGACCTCATCTTGACCTTCGGTTGCAAATCACATTAAATTAGGGCAGCGTTTAACTCATTTTTCATTAGAATTTGGGGATTCAATTTGGAGCGATTTTTTGTTTGTTTAAAATATATTCTTGAATGTATAAATGGATTCAGTGCCTTCAAATTCTTCTCAAACTCTACATATTAAATAACTTAAATTCAAGCTTTTAAAAAAAATTACCCAATTTTAATTAAAATTAATGAGAAACAATATCTGGAAAAAAATATTATTCCGTGTATTAATTAAACTATACATTAAATTAGGTATAAAAAAATGTGTATTTTCAATTAAAACTTGAAAAGTTTTTTAATTTTCAATTAAAAAACAATTAAAAATTAAAAAACTTTGAATTCTATTGGGATTGGAGAGCTAAATGAAACGATCAAGCCTTTCAATTTTAAATCTCTCTCATCATTTTCTTTGTTGTAGCCGGCAAAGTACCTTTATATAATTGGAGACATTGTTCTTTGCAATTTGTGCCCTATCATGTCAATCTAAGAAAACTACAAGCTGTATTTATTTTTTTTAAAGTCCATAAACTTAATTTCTCTTGTTTGATATCTTCAAGTGGATTGTCTCACATCCAACCGCCCTTACCCCTCTTCCCTTCACCATTGTTCTGTTTCTATTTGGCATTTAAACTTATTTGTAAATGTAGTAAGCTAAGAATTTATTTTTTTTATTTTTTATTTTTTTATAAATTTTATATGAAATTTTAATTTGTTTATAAAAACATCAATTATAAAACCATTTTCAAGAGAACAATTTGCAATTCTCAATTATAAAAACTATTTTCATTTTGTTTTTAAATCTTTATCTTAATCCATTACTTTCTTTTTTATCTATTCTGGCGGGGCAGTCGTCTTTAATTTTACTATGTTTTTTAAATTTTATGCTCTCTCATCTTTATTTTTAATGTCTCCTCCCTTTTTAAATTTTTATGCTCTATCATCTTTATTTTTACCGTGTCTCCTCCTTTCATACAAACCTAATCTAAAATAGTGTTTTTAAATTTTTATTCTCTATCATCTTTATTTTTAGTATGTCTCCTCATGCCTGACTTAAAATAGTGTTTTTAAATTTTTATGCCCTGCCATCTTTATTTTTAGTATGTCGCCTCCTTGGGTACTGGCCTGATCTAAGATAGTGTTTTAAATTTTTTATGTTTTGTTCTTGATCCATAATCTCATTAATCTTTTTATCCCATTAATCTCTCTATCTTGTTTTAAAATCTTTTTATCTTCTTGTTGGTCATTTATTCTATTCTATATTACTTCAGGAAAGCAAAACACGCATTCCCTATACCTGATACCAAATCTCATTAATGCCTTTCTTTCTCTTTAATGCAAGAGCCATCTGCTACCTTTCTTTATTTACAAAATCTAAACAAGAGAGCCTTTCTCTTGCTTGCCATAAGTGAAACAATTTTTCTTTTAAAGGTTTTTTTTTTTTTTTTTTAATTAGTGAAGACGAATTTTCAATAACTCACAAGCATTAACATGCAGTCAAGTCAGTCAAGTCATTATTGTACATTCTTACACTTTTCTCGTTACTTTTATGTTTTTTTTTTTTTGCAATTTTTAATATATAATTTTAACCTTTTGTATAAAAAATAGATAATTTATTAGTCATTGCTACTCACCAAAATTTATGCAAGTACATGTGCCTAAGCACGCAATTAATTTATCCACTTCACATCTCGATTTATTAGTTCCTCCTAAGGCAAGCTTAAGAGAGAGTAGGGTCGGAGAGAAAGGGGCGAGGGGAGAGAGAGAGGAGAGTGAGTGAA
>APFE031149499.1:0-29528 GCA_000404065.3 Pinus taeda
CTAAGGCTCAAATGAGGTTGGTATAAAGACACCAGGGCCTAGTTAAACCATTGGGAGATCGACGAGAATGTTGCATTGCAAAACATTAATAACATTAAAAATATTGTTACTTCTAAGTTCAAAGAAAAACTGCGGTGTGAGAAAGATTTAGTAGCTAAAAGAAAATTAAGATATTATAAAGAGGTCATCAACCCCACCCTAGAAGATCAAAAGTATCTCTCTGTTTTAACTAGCTCAAAGAAGAAAATTAATATAGCCAAGATTAGAACGAACTCTCATGAGCTCCATACTGAAATGGGTCATTGGGCGGTTCATAAAACACCATGGATGGAAAGGTTCTGGCATCTCTGTGAGAATACAAACATCAAGGATGAAAATCACTTCCTCTTAGAGTGCCCCATGTACAACCACATTAGATCTCAGTTTCAAAATCTTTGTTGCAATACTGACCTTCCTAGCCTTTTACATTATAAAAATTACACCGAGCTTGGGAAGCTTCTCTCCGAGCTTTTTGAGCATAGGAATAAAATCTTAAATCAAACTAAATAATTTGTTTCTTTAGGTTGGATAGACCAAAATTTGGTCTTAGTGGACATTAACCACCACCATCATCATCATCACTCACACTTCATATTTACATCTCACACAAATTTATTAAACTTGATTCAAATACACTTCCTAAAACATATTGAGTTTGACTCAAATACACTTCTTTATGTTTACATCTTAAATATTTTTTCCAATTTATCTCGAAGACTTCTCCATATAGTCATCACTAACCTTTCCTAACAAGTTTCTTATTACTAACTTCAACTTTTCATAATAATGTTGAAATATTTTTTTATTTATTTATTTTATATAATATATAATATGTTTTAACATTATTATTTTTATTTCTCAATTATACTTAAATATTTCCTTTTTTCTAGGTATAATAATAAAAATGTGAATAAGATTTCAAAATTAATAAAAAATTTATATCTTTATAATATAAATACATTAATAACCCATCATAATGAAATGTATTTTTGTGTGTATATAACAAATAAAAAAAAGACAAATAAAATTTCAAAATAGATAGTGTAATTTTGTAATTAAATCATAATTTTTTAATTATTTACATAATTATAATATTATTTTTAATTTAATATTAAAAATTGTAATAATTTTTATTAGCCTTGGCCAAGGTCGAAGTATAGAAAATCATAAAGTAGGATTATAGAAATCAATTTACTTGTTGTCCACTTTTAATTTAAAATTGACCAATATAAATTATAATGTTAAAATTTGTAAAAAAAATATTTGTTTTTCACTATTATTAAAAAAATTGATTTTCAGACATTTGGCTAAACAAAACTTGATGTTATTGCAGCATTTTGAATCACAATTTTTCTGCCATAATTTATTGATATGGTTGCAATATTCATCCCAAAAATATAACTGTCCACCATAATTTATGCAAGTCTTTGCATAAAAAATGAAAAAAAAAAGATGTAAAATAAATAAACTTACCATGAGTTACTACCTATCATTTATGTATTCTTCGACAATTTAATAAAATTTAAATAAACAGACTTTCTAGTGGTTACTATCCACTAAAATTTATGCAAATCTTTAATTTCTCCACTTTAAATGTCAATTTATTAGTCCTTAATAAGACATGATTCTAGCAATAGATTTTACTCTTAATCACTCTAACTCTAGCACTAAACTTTCTTATTAACTACTATTAATTTAACATTACTAAATACAAATTATAACATTTAACTTTAAAAAATTAATATATTTTTTTTAATAACAAAATTTCTAACTTTAATAACATGAACTAAACTAGATAAACTACATACCATACTACAGTTGTTTTAATTTATATTAATTAAACTCAATATATTAATAAACATGTTACATGCCTTCTAAAATAAATATTTAAATATACTATAGAATTTTCCTAATACATTTTCAAATATAAGAATTTTCTCCCATAAAACTCGGTGTTTTTCTTTGATTTAATTTATATTAATTAACCTCAACATATTAATAAACATGTTATTTTCACTTCTAAAATAAACATTTAAGTATACCATAGAATTTTAATAATACATTTTCAAATATCAGAATTTTCAACTCCGATAAAACTCGGTGTTTTTGATTGATGCATTACCAAGGAAAAGAAACACAAATAGATATAAAATTCATAGCAGATTAGTATTAAATCATTTATAAAAGGTTAGAATTGCATAATCCATTATCACTTTTTTATCCTTATCTAACCATTCTCGTAGTTATGGGTTTCAAAAGACCATTGCCATGTTCCACCCTATGGACATTCAGGGGATTGAATGTTTTATGTAGATATTCAAGCCATATTAATCTAACAAGAAGGACATCCTCGTCTTCCAGACGATATAGTTGGAGGATCCCTCCAACCTATCCTAATCTCTAAGCCAAGTTGTGGCCATCTCTAATCCGATACAGAAAATCCCTCTTCCTCTCCTCGGTTGCTACTATGCATTCACATTCCCTCCTGAAATGCACATATCTGCTCGCCGCTACTACGAATATGAAATTGGGAAAATTAGATTTCTTGGCAGATAAATCTCCCTTTGTGTGTGATTTTCCCTTCCACGCAGCACTAATTTTGCAACCGCAAACTACTGCAAAACCATATGCGTCCAACCAAGGGAACTGCTCAGCAAAACTCTAAGTTGTTGTTGCTCCCTCTGACTATTGGAATTACTAATCTGGGTAGCTTGAATTTTCTACAACCCCTGCAATTGAAAAGCAAACTTCTGCCTCAAGAATTCAAACTTCAAATTTGAGATGCCGAAAATTCCACTGTAGACTTTTTTGAATGCCAATGTTTCGAGTCTATATCAAGGCCCATCATCTAGACAAAGCTTGAGGAGAAGTAGGAGAGAGAGGGGGGAATAAATAGAGAGTGATCAAAGGAATGAATCGACAGTGAGAGATAGAAATTTATATGCAGGTAAAACCTAATAAGTTAATTTAATTTTTAAATAAATTATATTAATATATTTATTTTAATGGCAAATTATTGCTTTCAACGCAACCATGGCATTGATTCAAGACCACAAGTTGAAACAAACTAGTTGTGCTATCTTAAGGTGAGTAATGATGGCAAAGGGTGGAGTGAGATTAAGATCTCTACATGGTTTTATAAAATGAAGATTTGCTACTCTCCTTTGAATTTTATCATGGTTTTCTCAAGAGAATGAATCTCAAGCCAGAATTCCCTTCTGTATAGGGAACTGATTTGGATTTGTAGATTTTTGTGGTGTTGATCTTGAATTTGAGATGTTGGAAATTCCACAGTAGACATTTTTTAATGCCAACATTTCGAGTCTATATCAAGACCCATCATTAGGGAAAAGCTTGAGGAGAAGCAGTAGAGAGAGGGTGAAATAAATAGAGAGTGATGAAAGGAATGAGGTGACAGTGAGAGAAAGAAATGTAAATGTAGGTAAAACCTAATAAGTTAATTTAAATTTATAATAAAATAAAATTAAATAAGTGAATAAATTTAAATGAGGATTAGAATGAGATATTACAGTACAATTAGGATTAGAAGGTAGAGGAGGAAAGGATTTAAGGGAAAGATGGGAGGGGGAAGAATCAATAAAAGAATAGGTTGATATTTATTAATGATTAGGGGAAATTTATGATCAGAATTATTGGCGATAAGGGGTTTAGAATAAATATTATAACTAAGGCCAAAAATTGAATAAAGAGAAAGGGGAAGGGAATTATGGGAAACATAATTCGAAGTAGAAGGGAGAGAATGGGGGGGGGTTTGGTTTTTAAAGTCAAGGAGGGTATGGTATTAGGGTTTGTGGGAGGGGAGCAAGGAAATCAGAGAGAGGGGAGGTGAGGATATCGGGAAGAGAGGAAGGTGTAGCCCATGAATAATGTTTCAATGTTGAAATATTATGGGAGGATGAAGTATGGGAGGAGGGTTGACACACAAAGTTGGAATATCAGGGGAAGACGTAGTGTAGAAATTTTGTTGCAATGCTGGAATAATGCAGGGTGATGAGGAGTTGGAGGAGGGGTTGATACACAAAGTGACAAAATGAAGAGGGGGCCATTGATGTAGTGTGATCAAGCATCACAAGTAGGTAAGGTGTCAAAAGACAAAGAATCATTGTTCGATGTTACAATCAACCAACCATCGTCAATATGAGAGCTAAAGATTGAAGAAGTAAGACTATAGGATGGGAGAGATAAGGAAACCAAGGAGGGAGTGACTGATATTTTCAATGTGATATTAGGAGAGAGGGTGTTGTTCGAGGTTTGCAAATGAGATATGGAGGGAAGAGCCTATTCAGGTGAAGTTAGACTGCAAAACAATCAGAGAGTAAGGATTATGGATGGATTTAGTAGAAGGAGAACCAGAAGGAAGTGAGGGGCATGAGGGGAATGAGAATAAGAGTGGGGAAGATGAGGTAGAGATACTAAAGGACTATTGAGAGATAGACTCATAGAATGGGAAGAAGATAGTTTGTAGGATGAAAATCTAGAGAAATATTTGTGCCATAGAGAGTGGAATTTACTAATTTGGTTTTTATTGGATAATTCAAGAGTATTAGAAGAAGAAATAAAAAAACATATGTCAAGAATATTTTATAAATCATGATTAATAATGGATGCAATTTTCAAATGTACTTTAATAAGCTTAGAATATAAAAAGGATAGTATGGACCTGGTGTGATGAATTTCAGCTTAAATAATAATAAAACTAATCCTTTATAAGATCTAATTGAGGTTAGGTATTTATTTCTTGAGGAAATGCAGTAAAGATGCGAAAATTTGGTGCATCTCAACACTGCTTCAAGAAATCTAGATCAACAACTATTTTGGCCATTTTTATGCATAGCTTCTCAAACATTCTAGTCTGAGGGAGGCAATCCTCTTCATAGGGGGGTTAGAATTTTAGTATATAGCTTTTCACAGTGATAATATTGTTAATGATGAGAGTGTATTTTGGAAGACTATGTAGTATCATTGGAGTGTCTGATGTAGCAGGTGAACACTTCACCCATCTCTAGGGATAGAAAACTATATAACCGATATGAAGATGCGAGACCATGTATAAATAGATAAAGGATCTTAACATTAGGGGAAGTAAGGGAGTTTTGTGAACGTTAAAAAATTATAAATAATTATTGAGGAAGAAGTCAAATAAGAATAAAATAAATAAATTATTGGATTAGGAATAAATTAGAATAAATTATTTATTCAAATATTAAAACAAATAATTTTAATTATTAATATTAATATTAGCAAGAGGAAAAGATAGGAAAATTATTAATTTTTAAGAATGATAAAAAATTATCAGTATGAATATTTCAAGTTATTTGAAAATTGAAACAAGAAGTCAAATAAGAATAAATGAGATTATTTATAAGAAAGAATTAAAATATCAATAATTAGATTAGGATTAAATTTTAAATTAATTCTTAGGTTTAAGTGGAAACTTTCAAAGTTTAGGTTTTAAGTGGAAGTAGTTTGTTGGTGATACCTTGTTAGTTGGTCCCATGGTATTTATAAACTCAAAGCCTTCCTCACCCATCTTAATCAAATATCTCGACACTTCCAATTCACAATGGAAATTGAAAGTAACCATTCCCTCCCCTTTCTTGATGTTCTTGTTTCTCACCTCCCCAACAACTCTCTTACCCACCAATTCTATCAAAATAAAGCCCATAACAATAGGTATCTCCATGCCACCTCTCACCATCATCCTTCACAAAAATTTGTTGTTCTTAAAACCCTTATTACTCACGTAATACAAATTTCTTCTTGTTAATCCTTTCACATTGAAAAATCCCATCTTAACTATTCCCTCAAAGCTAATGGTTACACCTCCTTCCATATTAAAAAGGATTTCCATTTCTTCATCCACCCTCACCCTAAAAATTTCACCATCCTTCCTCCCTTAGCCAAATTCACCCTTGCCTATATTCAAGGAATTACCAATCATATTTCCAAAGTCCTTTAAAAAGGAAACATCAAAACCTTATTCAAACCCCAAATATAATATTTACCATATGTTAGGCCCCATAGACTACGAGATCCCTTATTCCTATGGGATGTCTTAGATTGAAAAAACTAGTATATCCTTCAAAGCTCACCTTAAAGAACACATCATTGACACCTTCCATAATTGAACCTCGAAATCGACCATCACTGAACACTCCCTCAAAACACGTCATTTAATTTCATTTGAAAATACCAGAACCTTGGCCTTTGTCCCATTCCACTCGAAGCATGTCATTAGGGAGGCTTTAGCAATTGATAAACACCTTAAAACCTTTAATCGAGAAGATGGTTATAAATTGAGTAAATATTGGAAGCCTACTATCCATTTCTTCTTTTCAAAAACGTAACCCTATGTCACTAATCTCCCCTCTTCTTATTTCTTTCACCCGACCCTATTCTTGTTCTTATCCCCTTATGTTCATCCTCCCCTTCTTCCTTCCTCTTTTCCCCTATTTTTCATGATCTAATTCAAACCTTTTTCAACTTAAATCTGTAGCAACCCCTGGTAACTACACAAACTTTATGTTACTAATTTCCTTTTTATATAGTTATAGGAATGAACGTAGAAGTGTTGGCCAAAAAGGTCAGGACATTTAGAAGGAGATGCATGAATGTATGATTGGCTTTAATGAATATAATATAATGGTGTTTTTTGTTTAAACCATAGTTAAGTGGAGTAATTTGACCCAGGTAGTTGGACAGTTGTGGGTTAGGTAGTTACTTACCCAAACTCCTTTTTTTGAAATAAAAACTCCAAAAGAAGGCCAAGAGGGCATCATGAACCTGAGGTGGGAGGAGAAGAGATAGAGAGGGAAAAAATGCAAGAGTTGGTTGGCTAGTGAAGTTTACTTGGGCTATGTCTGGTAGGGATCAAATAGCTTGAAAGATAATCCCAATGAATAATATTGTCCAGAGGAAAAAAAACTACTCTGGGTAAAGCTATCTTAGGGGGAGGTGCACTAAGTGACTGACCTCGCGTTTGGGAGGATCATTTCTCACTCTGGTGGTTGCACACCAGAAGGAGGAAATGATTCAGATAAGTAATGTTGCTTGAATATTGTGTATGTTGTAAACATGTTAAGTTGTACTTTTAATTATGAATGTTTTCTTGAAATCTTTTCGAAAATTACACAACCATTTTTATAAAACATTGGTGAAAATTTATGTAGAATGTATTTGATCATCTGGTGAACACTAGTTAAACTATATATAAAATTGAATAAGAAGAATGGAAGACTAAAGGAATAGTCATGACCTTATTATGAAGTTAATTGATTACCGACATGAGACTATTGTTACAGGGAATGTGTATTTGTTTTGATTAATTAAATAAGTAAAGGGACAATATCGATAACTGATTAAAGATGATAATATTACAATCCAATAGTGGAAGGGTTAGATATGGAGATACCAGAGAAAACTAGTACCCAGAAAAATCCCTTCATTGGTTGGCTGCAAAAAAAGGAAAATTTTGACTATAAACCATACAGACAGAAAAACATTATTGGAATATAAAATTTCTAGAATCAGAAATGATTTTAAATTGAAGTATTTAATTCAGCTATCAAACCAAAATTATTTGGAATAGTAATTTTCTAGAACAAGAAATGACTGTAAAATGGAAGCATTTGAATTGAGTTGTAACCATAAAACATGAAAATTTACTAGAAGTAGCCACTTCTTGAATAATACAATCTTTAATAGAAATACTAAAAGTAAAACCAACAAATGTGCTTCAAAATGGAAATAGGAAAACCCTATAGAAAATTGTGTTCGGAAAAGAGCCACTCAAAAACTACCAATACTCAGAGCATCACCACATTTCAATCCATGTGAATAAGATTACTAATGATGTTAGGCGAAAGTTTTGAAAACCCAAATACATTATACAAATACATATTTCTTCGACTGTATCTCTAACATAATATATAACATTTTTTCCCCATGGCCATAAGGAATCTGGAATAAATCCTTAACCCTCACCATTTAGGCCAAAGTCAATAATTTGAAAAGAGAAAAATAGTAAATCTTTAACCCTCACCTTTCAGGGTGAGGTCAATATGTTAAAAGAGTAGAATAGTAAATCGTTACTTCCAAAGTCAGCTGGGTTAAGGGACATGCTTTCCAGGCAAGGCTAGGAAGAATATACACCTGGAGAACAATGTCGGGAAATACTGTTAAAGAAGGCCAAGGATACATTTTGAATCAGAACCCTAAGAATGAGGGTGGGTGGTATTCGCATCATAAATGTGAGAAGGAAGTTAGAAAATATCACCTCAGAGACATGAAAACCCTACTAAAACCATTAAATTTCTCACTTATAGTCATTTCCTTTAATATAGAGGTAATCATTTCGAAGACTTGGAACTGTAAAAAAATCATGTGTTAAGGACTTTAACTGAAAAAAAATCAATAAAGGTGAAAGGTTTGACCTCAGTGAAGGGTAAGGTCGAGGACCTCACCCACGTTGTGCCTATACTGACTCTAGGTGGCGGAATGACAAGCCAAGACCATGTGATTATCTAACCCCTAGAGAATAAAATCAGAGAGCTAATTATATCAAATTTGCAGTTGAATGAAAGCTGCTAAAACAAACATACAAGTAGTAGGAATTAACTCACCATGACCTCAGTCGAACAATAGGGCCTACAAAATAATTTGATAGTTGTTAGTGAAGGAGTTGAGCCCATGAAACCAGAAATGGAGGTAGAAAACCCTCGCAAACCTCCTGGCTGAAAATCGCTCCTTGAATCATGATGGAATGAAGCTGGAAAGTGAGAGGGGTAGCAGGGTTAATTACCTACCTTTCAATTTGCACCGTCCATTCATTCACAACACAGAGGACTGTTGATCGGGTAGCAGATCCTAAAGCCAAAGTGACAGATGGACGAAGTAGGTTCCAATGTCGAGAGAGTTTGAAACATAAGGGAAACACTATTATTAAGATCCCATCAACCTTATCCAACAACAGGTATAATAATTTAATTCAAGTAGTAAGCCTTATAAGGAAAAACCATAATTCAAATCATTGTAATGTGTCAAGTAATTCCTTCTCCACAACGAGTTTGTGTAAAATATATGGAAATATTGTATAGTCATTAAAGCATCAAATAACATTCTATGTGATTTAGCTTTATTCTAAGATAAAATATTCCCTTATTCTATTATTATTTTTTTGAAATTTACCTAGGGTTGTGACAAGTGGTATCAGAGTGAGGTTTTCAACACTATGGCCTTTGGGAGATAGTAATATGCTTTCTTATCCTTTCATTAATAACAATATGTATTTTGTGTTAACAATGAGGAGGAGACAAGTGGTATGAGGAGAACGGGGTACACAACACCAAGGCCAACTGTCGGAGTTGGCCCTGATTCAGCCACTGAAGGGTACACTGAGATGTGGATGCAGTTGGGAAAAGAGTCACAAAATATTAATGCAACCCTATATGAAACAGTGCAGTAGCTAAAGGGTTAAATAAAAATATTACGAGCATACAATGAATGATTAGGAAACGATCTTAAAGATCCTTTCTGACAGAAAAAACCACCGATAATGGATTCCAAGCCCAAACCCTGAAAATTTGTCTAGAACACATAGATAGAGGTAGGATAACCCTAAATCCAAAGGAGATCAGAAAGGCCATGAGGGGGAATCTAATAATGTTTTTGAACACTAGAATTTGAAAACATAGAGAACTGAATTGCAAGGTGAATTCAAAAGGATAAAACCTCTGGTGTTTGATGGTGAGTAAGAAGAAGCTACAGAAGCCTGGCTCATAAACATGAAAAGTAATTTTAGATATATGACTATAATCATAATTTGAAAGCTTGTTAGGGAAAAGACACCTTATGGTGGGAAGAGGTGAAGATGGTGTGCAAGATTAATGAGCAGGAAATAACCTAGAAATATTTCCAGAAACACTTTAAGGATATATACTTAACCAAACATTTCTATGATGAAACAGAAAAACAATTTCATGAACTATGATTGGGACAACATACAATGGACGAGTTTATTACAAAATTTACCTCACTACTGAGGTACGTTCCATATATACAGGAAGAAAAAGCCAAAGTTCGACATTTGATTAATAGCTTACCGAGTTTTGTGAAGGAACAGTTGGAGTTTGACAATCCCAAGACTATGGATGAAGCTATTAGAAAGGCTAGATTTTGTCACCAACAAATGAAACAAAAAGGGGATGATGGTAAGAAATGGACGAAGAGAAAAAGACATAAACAAGCAGAACCTCATAGACGGTTTAGTCACCAAGTTTTAAACATTATTATAAAAACCCACAAAGTAGAAATTCGGGAAAATTCCAATAGAAATACAAATTGCAAGGTGAAGGAAACATCTCTAAGAAACATAATAAGTTTGAAATAGAGACGAAAACTAAACCTTCGCTGCAATTATGGGGATGTGGAGGGCCACATTATGTTAAAAATTGTCCTCACTGGGAGGGAGTAGAACCAATAGCCTAGATTAAAGAACCCTCGAATGTGGGGGATGTAGTAAGAAGTCTACCCATAATTAATTCCGCATTGGAGGATCATTAGGTGGAGTATCAACCAACCATGGTAGAATTTAAAGGTAATATTTCTAACCATTTTGTGTCTATTGTAATTAACCTTGGGGCAAGTTTAAGTTATGTTACTCCTAAAGTAGTGGACAAATGTCATTTGTAATTAAGAAAATTTAAAAACCCATGGTTGGTGTAACTAGCTATAGGGGCTGAAATAAGAGTGATGGCTAAACTTGATAACTCCCCAGTGATGCTAGCAGACCAGTCAATTACTGCAAATTTGAGTATCTTACCTTTAGGATCATATGATGCTTTTATTGGAATGTATTGGTTAGAACATCATTTGTCACTCGTTGATTGTAAACAAAAAAAAATTAGCTACATGAATAATTAAGGCATAAGGTAGGAAGTTCAAGGTGTGAAAAGACCCTTGAAATTGAGACCCATTAGTGCTTCACAGTTGGAAAACTATATGAGAAAAGGTTGTCATATTTATGTTGTACAAGTGGGCTACACTAATTCAAAAGGAAAAATAGCCACATTAAGAGACTTACCTATTGTACAAGAATTTATTGATGTTTTTCTTGAAGATATTCTCGGTCTACCTCCTCAAAGGGATGTGGATTTAGCCATTGAACTTATGCTCGGAGCTACTCCTGTATCAAGAAGCCCCCACTGTATGAGCATCCTCAAATTAACGAAATTAAAAATGCAATTGCAAGAATTGTTGGACAAAAAACAAATTCGTCCAAGCATGTCACCATGGGAGGCTCCATTGGCTTTTTTAGGAAAAGGGACAACAATTTAAGACTGTGTATCGATTACAGGAAAATAAATAAATTGACAGTAAAAAATAAATACCCCTTACGCCAAATTGATGATTTGTTCGACTAGGTCAAGGGGGAAACAATATTTTCTAAAATTTACTTGCAGTGAGGTTATCATTAGATAAGAATAAAGGAAGAAAACATACATAAAATTTCTTTTAGAATGTGATGTGGGCATTATGAATTTGTGGTTTTCCCCTTTAGATTAAAAAACACCCAAACAACGTTCATGTATCCCATGAACAATATATTCCATTCGTACTTAGATAAATTTGTGTTGATTTTTATAGACGATATTCTTATGTATTCCAAGAATATGGAGGAACATCAAGAGCATTTACGAATAGTTTTACAAACTCTACAAGAACATCAGTTGTATGCAAAATACAGTAAGTGTGGTTTTTTCAAAGAGCAAATCCAATATGTGGGGCATGTCATTGCTAAGGATGGGATAACATTAGATCCAAAAAATATAAAAACTATAATGGAGTGGTCGGTACCTAAAAATGTGGTAGACATAAGATCCTTCATGGGTCTTTCTGGTTATTATTAATGATTCATTCAAGGATTTTCAAAAGTGGCCTATATTTTATCACTTCATTTAAAAAAAGAAGAAGAACCTTTAGCTCGACAACTGAGTGTCAAAATAATTTTGATCATTTGAAACATTTGCTTACTACTGCTCCTATTCTGAGAATCGTTGATCCTTATAAGGATTTCATTATTTGTATGGATGCCTCCAAAGAAAGAGTGAGTGGGGTGCTCATGTAGGAAGGTAGAGTAGTCATCTACGAATCTAGGAAGCTGAAAGAACATGAACAAAAACATTCAGTGTATGATTTGGAGTTAACAGTTGTAATACATGCTTTAAAAATATGGCGATGTTACTTGGAAAATGATTTATGCTAATGAAAGATCACAATATTCTAACCAATTATTTCAAACAACCCACTCTGAACACTCCTCGAGCACATTGGGTTGCATTCCTAAGCGTGTTCGAATTTGAAATAAATTATTTGAAGGGCAAAGAAAATCGTGTGGCAGATGTGTTAAGAAGGAAAGTAAACTACCTTTATGAAATTCTATTCAGTAAAATAGAAACAAAGTTTAAATAAAAAATTAAAGAGGCTACTAATAGAGACCCAAAATATCAGTTTTTGTGGCAGAAAACGAAGGATCCAGTTAGCAGTGAGAGACAACTCACTTGTGAAGTGGACGCATAAAATTTGCTGTTATATCAAAATAGGATGTATGTGCCTAACCAAATTGGTATAAAAAATATGATCTTGGATAAATACCATAAAAGTCCTTATGCAACCCACCCGAGCTATTAGAAATTTATCACTGCCTTGAAGAAGGAATATATTTAGCCCAATATGAAGAGGGAGATGATTGATTACCTGGAAAAATGCCTGGAATTCTAGGTAGTGAAGGTTGGATGTCAGCATCAAGATGTACTACTTCATCCTTTACCCATTCCTGAGTGGAAATGGGAGACTATTACACTTGATTTCATTACTGGCTTACCCAAAACCAAAAGAAAAAATGACTCAATAATGGTCATGGTGGACAAACTAAGAAAATTTTCACATTTCATTTCGCTTCAATAATAGTCCAAATAATAGATATTTTTATGAGAGACATCTTTAGATTGCATGGAACCCAAAGAGTGGTAATCTCTGATAAAGATGTTAAATTTACCTCTGCTTTTTGGAAATATTTGTCTAATGGGCTGAGTACTCCAGTCAAGCACTGTGTATCATCCTCAAATGGATGGGTAGACTGAACAGTTGAAATACTAAAATTACAACCAACAAATGTGCTTGAAAATGGAAAGAGGAAAACCATGTAGAAAAATCTGTGTTCGTAAAACAGTCGCTCAAAAGATGCCAATACTCAGAACATTGCCACATTTCAATCCATGTGAACAAGATTACCAGTGAAGTAAGGCAAAAGCTTCAAAAACCCCAATACACTATACACATAGATATTTCGTCGACTGTATCTCTAACAAAATATATAACAGTTTTGCCCCGTGGCCATAAGGAATCCGAAATAAATCCTTAACCCTCACCATTCAGGTCGAAGTAAATAATTTAAAAAGAGAAGAACAATAAATCTTTAACCCTCGCCTTTCAAACTGAAGTCAATAAGTTAAGAGAGCATAACATTAAATCGTTACTTCAAGAACCAGTTGGGTTAAGGGACATCCTTTCCAAGCAAGGCTGAGAGAAATACACACCTGGAGAACAATGACGAGACACACTGTTAAAGGATGACAAGGATGGATTTTGAAACAAAACCATAAGAACGAGTGTAGAAGGTACCTACATCGAAAACGTGAGAAGGAATTTAAAATATATCACCTCACAGACGCGAAAACCCTGCTAAAACCATTAAATTTCTCACTTGTAGTCATCACCTTCAATATAGAGGTAATCCTTTTGGAGACATGGAACTATAAACAAATCTTGTGTTAAGGACTGTTAGAGCAAACCAAAGCAGTGAAGGTGAAAGGTTTGACCCCAGTGAAGGGTTAGGTCGAGACCCTCACCCACGTTGTGCCTAAACCGACTTCGGGTGGCGGACCGACAAGCCAAGACTATGTGATTATCCAACCTCTGGAGAATAAAATCAAAGAGGTAATTCGATAAACTTTGTAGTCAAATGAAATCTACTAAAACATGCATACGAGTAGTAGGCATTCGCTCACCATGACCTCATTCGACGAGAAGGGCCTGTAGAACAATTCCATAGCTGCTAGCGGAGGAGTTGAACCCATGAAACCATAAATGGAGGTAGAAAACCCTCGCAGACCTCCAAACTAAAAAACCTACCCTGAACCATGGTGGAATGAAGTCGGAAAGTGACATGGGTAGCAGGGTTAGTTACCTATCTTTCAATCTGCAGTGTCCATTCGTTCACAACATAGAGGATCGTTGATCGGGTAGCAGATCCTTAAGCCAAAGTGACAGATGGATGAAGCAGGTTCTGGCGTTGAGAGAGTTTGAAACATAAGGGAAACATTCTTATTAAGATCCCATCATTCTTATCCAACAACAAGTATAATCATTTAATTCAAGCGGTGAGCCTTATAAGGCAAAACCATCATTCAAATAATTGTGATGTGTCGGGTAATTCCTTGTTCACAACAAGTTTATGTAAAATATATGGAAAACTTATATAGTCATTAAAGCATCAAAGAACTTGCTATGTGATTTAACTTTACTCTAAGATAAAATATTCCCTTATTCTATTGTTATTTTTTGGAAATTTACCTAGGGTTGTGACAAAATCCTTTTTTCTAGTGTAATAATTTAATTTATTAATATAATATTTTCATATTTTACTTAACCCTTATCTCTACCTTAGATTTTAATTCTTTACCAAGTAGGTTTTGATATCATATTTTATTCATTATTATTTACTTACCAATTTCCTTATTAATAATAATCTCTAACATTTTATTAGTCAACTATTTTGGCCTATATTAAATTTAACATTAACATATTATTAACTTTTTTGTCTCTTTCATCATTTATTTTAAAATTCATTTTTATAATTTTTCTTCATTATTCTAATTTAAAATTTTAATAATCTTTTAAATATTATAAAAATAGTTTTTTTTTATTATTAAAAAGTTTCATATGCTTTTGTGATTCATGATATAATGTTAAGATCTTTCGGAGAAATCACATAGAAAACATATAGTCACTTGTTTCGTACCTCAATCTAGGTTCATCATCATGACCATGTGATGATGAACCTAGATTGAGGTTCACTCTATATTTTCTATGTGATTTCTTTGGAAAATCTTAGAATTAATAATAATTATTATTAGTCTTTTCCAAATTTCCTTTTCACCACTACCCTGAGCCAATTTGATTATTTCTACTAATCTTTTAGTTTTAATTTAATCCTAATCTAACTATTTAATTTAAAAGTTAATCTTAATCTAATTAATTGATAATTTAATTATTTCTTATAACTAAACTCATTTATTCCTATTAATTTTCAAATAACATTCATGAAACCTTCATACTTATACTTTCTTCTGATTCTTAGAAACATTAAAAAATTTCTTATCTTAACCCTCTCACTATATTAATATAATAATTTCTAATTATTATTTAATATTTGAAAAAATTTTAATTCTAATTTAATCTAATCCAATAATATTTATTATTCTTATTTGACGTCTTCTTAAATAAATCCTTTATTGATTAATTCATGCCTAGCACTCTTTGTTTTAGTTTCTTTATTTGAAGATGGGTGAAGTGTTCACCCAAAACTTCAAACACCCCAATAAAATGTTGGATACTCAAGAAATAATAATAATAATAATAATTTAGTATTAAAATATTTGTAGGCCTAGTCTAGTTTATAGAAAAAATAACATTTTTCACTACAATCCAACAATACAATTTCAAATAAGATTGTGATTTTTTATTGTTTAAAATACATTTTTGAATACATAAATAGATTCATCTCTCTCAAAAACCCTTGGGGCACTAAAATTCTATAGATTAAACAACTTAAACTAATGTTTTTAAAAAATTCTCGTGGATTTTAGTTAAAATATACATATTTTGCTAACAGACATTCTCCAACTCAATATGGAAGAGATGTTTGCTTGTCTTGTCGTGCCTTGTTATGTAATCATTTTGACTCCATCAAATTATATAAAAATAAAATAAAATAAATTCAAAAGAAAATAAAAGAATAAAAATTATAATTATAATGGATTATAATCAATAATAAAATTATTCTAAATCCATCTTAACTCTAGGTCTAACTTCATCTTAAATTTGAGGTGCAAACCTCTTTTAGAGTGAAAAGAGATTTGACCCCTCTCACGGGGGATCTGTTTTGGTTTTACTACACTTAAAGGTGCTAATGAGCCCAATATGGAAGAGATTTGTAAGGTTATATTATGTAATGTAAATCTTTTAAGTGTCAAAATACATAGAAATAAAAATAAAATACAAAAAAATCAATAATTATAATTACTAATTAAAACATTTTGACTTTGTCAAATTATATAAAATAAAAATAAAATAAAATAAAAAAAAAAAAACTAATAATCATAATTAATAATTAAACTAAGCTAGATCCATCTTAAGGTGCAAACTACCTTAAAAGATGTGTTTCTCTCAACATTGATAGATCCAAAATAAAAATAAATCTACCTTATATATTTCATTTTTCCTTTTAACAATCTATTTCTATTTATCTTGAAACTAAATCTATGCCATATCAAATATCTAAAGCCATTAAATTTGTTAATATTTAAATAATGCCACAAACAATAACGGTAACTGAAAATAATGCCTTGAGCCCTGTAACTGATGTGGGAAGCAACAACTTAGCTGAGGAAGAGAAACCAAGCCTCCTGAGTAGCCTCATGAGTGAAGCCTGGCTAATAGAATCGGTCATGGGAAGCAGCAGCTTAGCTGAAGAAGAGAAACCAAGCCTCCTGAGTGAAGCCTCGCTAATAGAATCGGTCATGGCAACTACTGTTCCAGTGATGACAAGATATTCCACAAGCTCTAGATACATTTTTTTCCATCTTAAAAGCTACTTAAGAACAACGTATTTTACTTCCAAACACAATAAAACATATCACATAGTTTGTTAGAAATTTAAATAATATTTAATAGGATTAATCTCAGTGATTTAAAATACTTCCCACACTTCACCATTGTCATCTCTAAGAATTTTAGATAAATATTATGTAGCTGAAATTTCCAAGATGAGTAGAGCAACGACATAACTTTAACTTAAGTTCAAACAGATGATTTTATATTAATTGACTTTAGTTTGATAATAATTGACTTTAATTTGATAATAGAAGTCCAAAATAATTTAGAATTTGATGTTAAATTCATTAAATTTCAAAATATTCAAAAGAATGATTATACGTTTCACTTTCCCGTCAAAACAACTTGAGATGATATATAATTATTTTTTATAAAATTCCGTAAGTTTCACTTTAGCCTCAAAACACTTTGTCTATATTCATTAATAACATTTTCCTTCAAAGTTTTCTGCGTTTTGTTTTCATGTCCAAACCGTTTGAAATTTCGTTATAAAAGTTTTCTACGTTTCAGTTCAATATCAAAACAATTTGAGTTTGTTTAAAATTTATATTTTGTTTAATATCTGGGGAAAATAGGTAATAAATTTAGAATTTTTAAAATAAGTCAAAATATGTTATATTTTTATTTCTAAATTAAATTATTAAAATTAAAAAAAAAAAGACAGGATGGAATGGGAAGCAAAAGCTTATTAATGAGCTAGTAACTATCTGTTGATGAGGTTAAGGTAGTTATCAACTAACAATATGAGTGGTAGATGGGTGATGGAAAAGAGAGATGTTTTTTCTTCTTGTTGGGAGATCTCACATTGTCTTAGAGACTACTTGCCACCTGTTGATGAGGTCAAGGTAGTTACCAACTATCAAAATGTATGGTAGATGGGTAATGGAAAAGAGAGATATGTTTTGTCTTCTTGTTTGGATATCTCACATTTTCTTGGAGAAACTAATGAGCAGCGAGTGAATAGGACAAAACAGAAAAATAACTTGGAGATTGTACTCATTTGGATGCAATATCATAGTTGGATAAAAATAGAAAACTTTATATATATAATATATATATATAAATATATATATATATACCATTTGTTATTTGATAATTTGAATGGTAATTTCATAATTGTAAGAGATAAATCTGAAAATGTAAATATGTATTAATATGAAAATCTAAGTTTTGCTTCAAACTTTTATTGTTAAATTACATGCTACATGTATATATATGATATCATTTGTTATTTGAAAATGTGATGAGTCTAGAAAGACTTAAATCTGAATCTTGGTTGAAACTTTTATTGTTAAATTACATGTTACATGTATATATATGATATCATTTGTTATTTGATAATTTGATGAGTCTAGAAGGACTTAATTTTTGACGTGTAATTTTTGTTATGAGTAGATATTATTTAAATGTTTTGTATAATTATTTAATTTTAATTTTTAATTTGATTGAGATGAGTAAAATTTCAAATTTGATAATCAAAAGATAGTATTACATATCATATTGAACTATAGAATGTGCCTCTAGACTCAATCACATTGAATTATATATATAAAATAAAATGTCAAATTTGATAACCAATGACAACATTACACAATCATATTGAATTAAAAATGAACCTCTCTACTCAATCACATTGAATTTAATAATATATATATATATATATATATATAATATAATATATATAATATATATATATAAATTCTTTCATTTCACATCAAAATAAAATTATATTTCAGATTAAATATAATCTCTCTTTTTAAGTTATATACTAACTAAAATAAAATTTTCATTTTAACTTCAGATTTTAAATAATTAAAAATATGTAATATATTTTTATAAAAATGAAATTAAATTAAAAAAAAACAAATTCCTTTCATTCACATATAAATATAAAATAAAATAACAAATTTCATTTTATTATCCACTTAAATTTCAATTGAAAAAATAATTAGATATATCTATCATTATTTATATAAAAATTAATTATATTTAAAATCAAATACATAATTAAAACTTCATGATGATAATGATGATGGTTAACGTGAGACCAAACATTGGTCTATCAGACTTAAAGAAACAAATTATTTATTTTGATTTAAGATTTTATTACTATGCTCAAAAGTTTCGAGAGAAGCCTCCCGAGGTCACTTATAATTTTGACATTGTAAAAGGCTAGGAACGTCAGTATTGTAACAGAGATTGTAAAACTGAGATCTAATGTGGTTGTACGTGGGGCACTCTAAGAGGAAGTGATTTTCATCCTCGATGTTCCTATTCTCACATATATGGCACATCCTTTCCATCCATGGTGTTTTAGGAATTGCCCAACTATCTGTTTTACTATGGAGCTCATGAGAATTCATTCTAATCTTTGCTATATTAATTTTCTTCTTTGAACTAGTTAAAATAGAGAGATACTTTTAATCTTCTAGGGTGGGGTTGATGACCTTCTTATAATAACTTAACTTTCCTTTAGCCGCTAAATCTTTCTCACTTAGAAGTACCAATATCTTTAATGTTATTAATGTTTTGCAATGCATCATTCTTGTTGATGTTCCAATAGTTTAACCAGGCCTTTGTGTCTTTATGCCCTTGTGTCTTTATGCCACCCCTGATTGAGCCTTAGGTGGTTTTGGCTGGAATTTAAAGCTAGCTTAGGAAGTCTATGATCATCTATGTTATTGAGTTTGTGCTTGTACAATAGAAACCTAATCATAGCTACGCTAACCTCCTTCTATAAGGAGAATAGGATAGAGTGTATTACTTTTAATTTTCAGATTATAAGTTATAAAACGCTTCTGGATTTGCTCAATATTTCTCCATAATTCTCTCGAGATATTACAACCCCAAACATCATATTTACATCTCAGGCAAATTTATTAAACTTGATTCAAATACATGTCCCGAAACATATTGAATTTGACTCAAACACACTTCCTTACGTTTACATCTCAAATATTTTTTCCAATTTATCTAGAAATCTTCTCCATATAGTCATCATTAACCTTTCCTAACAAGTTTCTTATTACTAATTTCAACTTTTCATAGTAATGTTGAAATATATTTTTATTTATTTATTTTTAGGTGGTTAATAATTTTTTATATTATTATTTTATTATTTCTCAAATCATTTTAAATTTCCCTTTTCTTGCCTATAATAAAAATGTAAATAAAAGACTATCAAAATTTAAAGTAAAATTAAATAAAAGCATTTATTTTCTTTCTCTCTGTACATAACAAAAATTAAATAAAAGCCCATCAAAATAGAAGGTATATTTTGTATTGTGTATGTAACAAAATGTAAATAAAGACCATCAAAATTTCAAAATAGATAGGGCAATTTTTGTAATTATCATAATTTTTATTATTATATAATTATAATATATATTTTAATTAATAAAAAAATTATAAAATTTGTAATGATTTTATTAGTCTTTGTCAAAAGTAGAAGTATAGAAAATCATAAGTAAGATTATAGAAATCAAATTTACTTGTTGTCCACTTTTAATTTAAAATTGAGCAATATAAATTATAATGTTAAAATTTGTAAAAAAAAAAATAAGTTTTTCACTATTATTAAAAAAAATGATTTTCAAGACATTTGGCTAGACAAAACTTGATGTTATTGTAGCATGTTGAATCACATCTTTTTTCCCGCCATATTTCATGGATATGGTTGCAATATTCATGCCAACAGTATAACTGCCCACCATAATTTATGCAAGTCTTTGCATAACAAATGAACAAAAAAAATGTGAATAAATAAACTTACCATGAGTTACTACTTGTCATTATTTATGTATTCTTGGACAATTTAATAAAATTTAAATAAACAGACTTACTAGTGGTTACTGCCCACTAAAATTTATGTAAATCTTTAATTTCTCCACTTTAGATGTCAATTTATTAGTCCCTAACAAAACATGATTCTAACAATAAATTTTACTCTTAACCACTCTAATTTTAACAATAAACTTTCTTCTTAACTACTATTAATTTAACATTAATAAATACAAATTATAACATTTAATTTTAAAAAATTAATATAACAATTCTTTTAATAACATAATTAATAACATCAACTAAACTACATACCTAACTATAGTAACATGAACTAAACTACATACCATACCGCAGTTGTTTTAATTTATATTAATTAACCTCAATATATTAATAAACATGTTATTTACACTTCTAAAATAAAATTTTCAACTCCGATAAAACTCAGTGTTCATAAAATTCATAAAAGATTAGTATTAAATCATTTATAAAAGATTAGAATTGCATAATCCAATATCACTTTTTTATCCTTATCTAACCATTCTCGTAGTTATGGGTTTCAAGAGATCACTGCCATGTTCCACATTATGGACATTCAGGGGATTGAATGTTCTTATGTGGAAATGTTCTTATTATTACACAACCTATATCTTCATCAATTACTTAAATCATTTGGTTACATGATTTCATTAGCATGTATGCTTAACATGACTTTAGCCCAAAGCTTTCATTGTTAATGATGCTTAACACATAATGCAAGCACCTAATATTATAGTATTTGTAAATAATTTATGTGTAGAGTCCATTATAGATGTAATTGTGGTTTTAAAAGTTTGTTTTTGAAAGTTTGTGTAACAACTAAATACAATTTCTTATAACATGGCATATTATATCAAATTAAAAAAATAAAATAAAATTGATACCCGTTACATTCTCATGATCATAATTATTAATCTCTTTGTGACTTGGAACATATGTATATAAAGTATTTATTTATGTTTATAAAGATAACAAGTTGATCATATATGATGCTAATCACACTTCAATGCTCAAGTGAAAGGATATGGACGAAGATACTTTGACTTTAATGAACGTAATCCTCGAGGGACGACTCCCCTGTCTGACATTCACATGTGATCACACGCGGCAAACACCCTGCCCAAGGAGTGGTATTGTTGTACTTTCCCGCCATATGGTTCTTCCTAGCATCATTGAATCTCTGCCATCGATATGACAGTGGAGAAGGATTAACATGTGTTTCTCTAGCCAAACACTCACGTCTGCGCCTCTGGTGGTTCATTTTCACTGCTATTGAGTCTTCTGCGTTGCTCTGCTATCATCGGTATTTCTATAGGAGTTCATTTCTATGCTTGGAGGGTTTTGGCTTGAATGTGGAGGTGGAGATGACACCTCTCGAAGCAAGTATACCTGAACTCTATGTTTAGTAGCATATTCGTTCGACCTTGGTGTATTACCATCAGTTCAAGGGTCTTTAACTTCATCATAACCCTATTGTCCAACCTCACTTTTAAGTGTAGATTCAGGTGTTGCAGTGATGGCAACAGGTAGCCATCACTCTGGAACATCGAATGAAGGTAACTTCTTTGTCACTGTCACGGTGCGTTTAGTAATTTCTGGTTATTGCAAACTTACTATGGGAGTATTTCTTCTTTCCTTGATTTAGTTAGGACCTGGGCACTAAAACACTTCTTCGCTTTGGCAGGCTATAGCCTCGACAGATGTTTCCTTCATACCGACGTAAGAAACCCCAATTTTTAATTGTGAGAATGCTAATGTTGAGGTAGAGTTATATTTTTTTATTACATTCACTAAACTCTGATATGTATTCTTGCAGGTACATGGTCTTATGGATGAATTAGAGTCGGGGTTTGTGGCTATTAAATTCATGAAGGCTTATAGCCAATCGGTTGTATTACAAGTTGGCGCAGAGACTTTAGATAGTCGTTATGTCCTGTTATTACAGGGCTTCGTTGAGGGTTCTTCTCCTAATTGTCTAGGTTAAGCTAAGCACTATAAATTGTTCATTCTGCATTTTTCTTCTTTCAAGTTGTTCCAATGCCAAGTGCTAGTTGTTGAGGACTTATTTATTTTTTTGGTTGTAATCTTAAATGTTTTAAAATGAAAACTGCTTTCAAAGACCTGACTCTTAGTTTATAAGAGATCTGAAAGAACCCTTCTTCATTCTCGCAAGGGTCAGCTATGCCATTCTGAGGCTTCTCGGATAGGTTTTTGATATATTTAATAATTTATTTTGAAACTGTTAAGTTATGTATTTGGGTATTGCTAGAATGGGAATACAATGTAACTTATTTTGTCTTAATACATCTGCGATATCATTCACACTTACTATATATATATGTGTGTGTGTGTGTGTGTGTGTGTGTGGTCTTGACCAAATATTTTGTTGCAATATTTATATCTCACCATTCTGTAGTTTATTATATGAAATGACTTCACCGAGGGTTTTGGCTATCGTAGCATTTGTATCGAATGATTCTTTATATGACTCAGGTAGTATTTTTATTATCAGGTGTTCGGCCTTTTTTTACTGATACTACAATAACATTTATATTTATTCTTAAATCTGATAGAGATATCATAGCATATTGCCATATTTGAAAATTTCTTTGTTTTACTATTCAGTCATTGGAATATATATCATGTGTTGTCTACTGTTTCAGTTTTGCACAGAAATAACTCCATTATATTAACTCTGGTGCCTATTATATAGTTCAGTTTTACACAAGATTGAATCCTTTGTTTTATTGGTTTATCTAATTTGTAAATTAAGCATAACCTCTGCAGTTTGCCATATGTAAACACACTCCATACTACACATTTATAGTTCTACAATCTAGAACAAATACACAAACAATACTAAATCTTAGAGGTTTCTCGGCTTTAAACACATTCCATACTACACATTTATCGTTCTACAATCTAGAACAAATACACAAACAATACTGAAGCTTAGAGGTTTATCGGCTTACTTACCTATTCCTTTTAAACATTAATAACAATAGTAATACTTTTCATAAATAAAGTCTCTCCTCCCAACCACAAGTCTAGAAATCACTTCTAGACCCCCCCCAAGCACTTTCTACCTTCAATGTTGGATTATATCTAGTTATAGTTAATACTATGGGCCTTAGGACTCCTGTCTAGTCTTCATATCAGTACTCTCTGTTCGACTATATGGAGCAACCCTACAACTGGTTTATTTCACATAGCTCTAGGATGGGATTTTTTGTGCTCCTCCCCTCTCTATATTTTCCTGTTTAGGTAGAGGGTTCACAGTTTCTTGATAACCATTTCTTTTAACTAAAAAAAAACAGTTTCATTATGTTAAAGTAAAGTTACCAATAATTTATTTAATCACAAGATAACCACGATAAATGTTTCTTGGCCTTCCAGCGTCAATCATTTAATGTCAATATCAGAACAATTAAAAGTTAAATTAAACATCTATTGGAGAGTTACTTAGTAGTTCTCAGTAATTTTTAAATGCCATTTTTGGGGTGTTACATCTCCCCCCCCATGAGGAACATCGTCCTTGGTGTTCTCTCTTTCTTCAAAAAAACAATGTCAGATAAGCCTTTCGCATAAATTTCTCTTCTTTCCAAGTAGCCTCTTCCGGGCCAAAGTGCTTCAATTACACTTCAACCTGGGTAATGGTTCACTTTCATAAGTTAGTTTCTCTCTGATCGAGAATATGAAGAGGTTCTTCCAGGAACTCTCCTTTCAGTTCAACCTACACCACAGAATAATTCTTAGTTATATTTCGTCTTTTCTTTAAACAAAAACAAACATTATATTTGGTCTTACCTACTTGACTATTTACCTGAATATTTTCCCAGTCAATATTGTGTTGGGGGTTATACACATAATTTTTCAGTAACGATAGATGAAATACATTGTGGACCTGAATGTGGCCTAGTAGTGCAAGCTTATTGGCCATTGTTCTAATTCGTTCTAGAACTTGAAAAGTGCCACAGTATCGGGGTGCTAATTTTGCGCAACCATGCCATTGTAATGAAATTTTCCTGGGCTTCACTCTTAAATAAATGTGATCTCCTGGTTGAAATTCCCTCTAGATCCTCTTTTTATCTACATACATTTTTTGCCTATCTTGGGCCACCCTCAAATTTTGTTGAATCTTCCTCACAGTCTCCTCCATTTCTGCTAGCATGCCAGGACCTAGTGAAAACTTATTAACTGGACTATTCTAGTCTATAGGCACTCTGCACTTTCTCCCATACAACACCTTGAAGGGGCTCATTCCTAGTGATTCATGATGTCCATTATTATATGCACTCTACTAAATGGAGGTAATCCTCCCACTTGTGTGGTTGCCACATCACAGACATGCGTAGCATGTCTTCCAACACCTGGTTTACCCTTTCAGTTTGTCCATCCGTTTATGGATGGTAAGCAATACTAAATTGGACCTAAGTTACTAAACCTGAAAAGAGAGTTTTCCTAAAGGTGGACATGAATTTTATGTCCCTATCTGAAATCACTACCTTGGGTATCCCATGGAAGCGAAAAATTTCCTTCATAAATATGTCCGCAATTTCTACGGTTTTGTATGTGGACTTAACTGGTATAAAGTGCGTTTTTCTACCCAATTTATCAACTACCACCATAATTGAATCATGTTGCTTTCTTGTACGTGGTAAGTCAGTAATGAAATCTGGGGATATAGTCTCCCATTTCCATTATGGAATGGGCAATGGTTGCAACAATCCGGCGGGATGCTGGTGCTCTGCCTTTACTAGCTGACACTCCAAACATTTGGACAAATATTTTATAATATCCTTCCTCAATCTAGACCAAAAGTACCCTTTCTTGATGGTTGAAAGAATTTTCTGATAACCAGGATGGCCAGCACAAGGCTTCCTATGAAACTCATCCAACACAAAAGTCTAACCAATCTTTCGTTAGGGAAATAAATTATGTTCTTAAATGTAAGAAGATTATCAGAATTTATTTTAAATTATGATTTTTCATTTTTCAGCAGAGCTTCTTTTGTTTTTTGCCAAAGGAAGAAATACTCTGGGTCTCTGTTAGTTTCTTCTTTAATGATTTCAAGGATATTTGAACTTACTTGGCTCATTTGTACCTCATAGATATAATGTAACTTCCTGCTTAGCACATCGGCCACACGATTTTCCTTCCCTTTTAAATATTTCATTTCAAAATTGAATTCACTTAGAAAGGCTATGCATCTAGTTTGTCGAGCATTCAAGCTAGACTGGTTAAAAAATTTGGTAAGACTGCTATGGTCGGTTAGCAGCAAAAATTTCTTCCCTAGTAGGTAATGTCACCACATTTTAAGTGCATGCACCACTGTTGTCAACTCAAGATCATAGGCTGAGTATTGTTGTTTGTATTCCTTCAATTTTCAAGATTCATAAGCAATCACCTTTCCCTCTTGCGTGAGTACCCCACCAACACCCTCCTTGCTTGCATCTATGCAAACAACAAAAGACTTTTCTGGATCATCCACTTTTAACACTGGTACAGTGGTGAGCAAATGTTTTAATTTATCAAAACTCTGGTGACACTGTTGTTCAATGGAAAGCGCATCACTTTTTCTGTAATGAGGTCACTGAAAAGGCAATTTTTGAAAATCCCTTAATAAATCTACGGTAATACCTGGATAATCCCAAGAATTATGAGATATCAATGACATTATTTGGGGTTGTCCATTCCATAATTGTTTTGATCTTTTATGGATCTACTGCAATGCCATCTATTGATATCACATGACCCAAGTACTGGATTTGATATTTGAAAAAGTCACATTCTCTTAATTTGGCGTATAATTGATTTTCCCTTAATGTTTGCAATATTATTTTCAGATGTTCTTTATGCTCCTCCTGATTTTTAGAATATATCAAGGTATCATCTGTGAAAATCAGCACAAATTTATCAAGGTAGGGCTAGAAAATACCATGCATCAAACTCATGAAGGTGGCTAGGGCATTGGTAAGGCCAAACGGCAATACCACAAACTCATAGTGACCATAACAAGTGTGTAATGCTGTCTTGTAAATATCTTCCTCCTTTGTCCTTATTTGATGATATATTGACCTTAAATTTGTCGAAAATACTTTGGCTCCCTATACTTGGTCAAAAAGATCATCAATATGTGGTAATGGATACTTGTTCTTGATGGTTAGCTTGTTTAATTGTTGATAATCGATGCATAGCCTCAGGGTTCCATCCTTTTTTCTTATGAATAAAACAGGGGCTCCCCAAGGAGACACATTGGGCCGAATATACTTTTTATCTAAAAGCTCCTGCAATTTCATTTTGAGTTATGCTAATTCAGGTATGCTCATGCGATAAGGGGCTCTGGATATAGGGGCTGCAACCAACATTAATTCAATGGTGAAGTCACTGTCATGTTTTGGTGGTAAATCTAGAATAAATTTTGGAAACACATCAACAAATTCCTGAATAATAGGAATATTTTCCAGAGAGGTCATTTTGTTTTTCGTGTTTGTAAATCCCACCTAAACGTCATATATTTGGCAACCTTTTGTAATGCATTTTCCTACCTAGTTAGCTATAACAGGATGCAACTTGGTATTCATTTTAATGCCTTGAAGTTCCCGCCTATTTCCCGATTCAGCAATAAAACTGACAATTTTATCTTTGCAGTCCACCAAGGACCAACACTTTTCTAACCAGTCCATCCTGATCAGTATGTCATAAGAACGCAAAGGCAATATATTAAGATCTACACAAATAGGTTGTCCCGAGATCGTTCTATGGCAACGTTCTATCCTTGCAATTACCCTCCTTTTTTTGCTGGTGGCTAGTTGAACTAACCATCGTTTTGAAAATTTACTGCTTGGCAAATGACATTTATCTACCACCTTAGGACTGAGGTAGCTTAAGCTAGCGCCTGGGTAAAATAAAATAGAGACAGGTTGATTAGAAATCATACCTTCACATTCAATCATGGTGGGCAGAAATTCTTCCTGATGATCGTCCAGTGCAGCGTTAATTTTTGGCATGCTCCTTGCCACGTCTCCCACAATGGATGCTTCTTGCATGTTTGATAACTGTTATGTTCTTGCTTTGTGTAGACAATTTTTGTAATAATGTGCTTCTACGAATCCCCAACACTGTAGTGCCGGTTTGGTTTGTGGGTTGTCTACAGATTTAGCAGCTCCTTCCAAATGTCTATTTTTTGAATAAGCCATCTTGGGTTGATTCCTGGCTGGAAATTTGCTAAGGGGTTTTTGTTGCATGTTTCTGCTACCTACAAATCTTGAATTCTTGTTTGGAGGTAGAATTTTTCCTTTCTTGTTTAAATTCCCTTTTGATCCTTCATTATTTTGTTTCATTTGATGATAATAGATGTGGGTTTTTCACATAATGTCATCCATTGTCTTGGGGTAATCAAACTCTAATTTCTCCTTCATAAAATTGGGCAAACTACAGATAAAGCGCTGAATTTTGGCCTTTTCTTCTTGCATGTAAGGCACATAACGTAGCAGAGAGGTAAAGTGTGTTATGTACTCATCCATGGTTAAGGTTCCTAGCCTTAACTCATGGAATTCCTTTGCTTTCTCATCATAATATCACTCCGTTAAATACTTATCCTTGAAATTCTTTTGGAATTCTTGCCAAGTAACTTCCTCCTCATTGATTTTCCTTACTATTTTGATTTCTTCCCACCACAAGGTGGCCTTTCCTCTTAACTGATAACTGCTAATCTTGCTTTTAGTTTACCTGTGTACTCATAAATATGGAAGCATTTTCCCATGTCAATTAGCCAAGCTTTAGCTACCTCTTCCGATTCTCCTTCAAAAAGTGATGGCTTAATAATTTTTAATTCACCTTGAAATTCAGTCTTTTGTCTTTTTGTTCCTTGCTGGTTAGCTACATTGTCTGAGTGCCCTTCTTTATCTTCTCCATGTTTCTCAGCGGATTAAACATTTTCCTCTCCATGTTGGTTGTTGGTGTCTTCTCCTAGTCCTCAACACTGGGGTCTGGATGTCTCTGATTCTATCTATTGGAGAGACTTCATAATATCTTTTCTTGCTCTTCATGAAGTCTTTCATTCTCTGATCTTAAATTCATCATTTCAGCCCCCAATTGATGAACAGTTTCGAATAATGTTGCATTAGTCTGTCATGATTCTTCACCCAGATGTATCCATATGTTTGGATTATCATTTACGTATATAATACTAAGTGAACTAGATGGTCGAGGGATCCCATGCATTTTGCCTTATCTCTTTTGTTGTTGTGATCTTTTGGTTAGTAATTGTTTCACACATAAGTTTATTTAGTCATATAATAAGAAAACTAAAACAAAATTATTTCCTATACATATTTGTTCCCAAAGAATCTTAGTGTCCAAACCTGAGCTCTGATACCATTTGTAACAACTAAATATAGTTTCTTATAACATTTCATATTACATCGAATTAAAAATAAAAATAAAAATAATTATTTTCTCACGATCATAATTATTAATCCCTTTGTGACTTGGAACATACGTATATAAAGTATTGAATGATATTTATAAAGATAATATGTTGATCAGATATGTTATGAAACCAGCTCAAGAAAAGATAGAAAAGATAGATCAATGCCTTAGAATTCAGCCTCTTTGAGGAGGCAACCTCCTTTACATTACATAAATGAACAATTCTTGGATGATTCAAATGAAAAAACCTCCTTTCTATATAT
>APFE031149501.1:0-15435 GCA_000404065.3 Pinus taeda
ACTCCTCCCAACCGTAGTTATCCACCAATTCCCACAAGCCAATATGAATTATCAATCTGATTCCGTATAGCTTCAACAACCCTTCTGATTATAATCCTTAAAGCATCAACCAATTAGTACATTAACAACCCCAACTTTAATGTTCAAATCCGCAAAATGGATAATACTAAAATGACTTAAAGACTCAGTTAAAAGCACAACTTTCCGTTTCCAAACTGCTCTATATTTGTTCAGCACCCATCCTTAATTTTCAGAGTATCAGTGTGCTGCTTATTTGCTCACTAGGGTCTGAAGTTCTTAACTAAGTATAACCTGTTGCTCATCTATCAGTGATAGAAAGAATAACAAAGCAAACCGAGACACGAATTCTAGCAGACATTCATAAAATTTTCCCACTTGCAAAATAAAGTTGCAAAAAAAAAACGTATCTAAAACACATGTAGATTTTCCAGTTAAAGTGGTTATAATCCACAAAATTATGATATTCATCACAACTCGCTTCTGATTTATCCATTCAAACATTCAGTAGACAAGTAGTCATCACAGAAAGCAAATCAAATGGGCTGCTTACGTTTTAAAAAGAATTCTGCAACCTTGAGTGAAGACCAAAGTGTAATTTAGTTTAGAATGTCATACAGATTAATTTTGGAAACAACAAGATTATTTGTGGAAAGTCAAAGATGTATACAATTTAAAGATGAGACAGAGTGGTCGTTAATAACTTAATACAGATTAAAATTACCCAAAGTTGCAAACAGCTTTAATTCTCAGGGTTGGCTGTCATAAAAAAAATGCAAAAGGAAGTTAACATGCTGGTCTTTCACTTATAGGAACAGCATACATTTGTTGAATTTGAGAACTGTTATCAGAATACTGAGAGAATATGTTCATATAATTTATCAAACAGTTAGTGTGCAAACTAGATGTCAAATTGTTAAGATCATGAGCCCAGATTTAGAGTGCGTGCCTTGTGCACATCCCATACTAACAGCTCATATAAATTTCAAGTGACAAGATCTGAAATCACTCATGCAGTGATGAATATGCATCTACAAACATAGATCAATGCTCCCATATGCCAATATATTATCAACCATTATTGCAACAATTTTTAGACAGGCTGTGGTAAAGATAAGGGAAACATTTCTACCTTCCTACCATATTAATAAAATAAAAATACACAGCTCAATACAAGAAGGTCCCAGATAAGCAGAAATGAGTACCTTCTCAAAGGTGGAAAAGCCCAAAGTGCATATACATTCTGTTTCACTAAATTGTTAGCAGTATAATATGCTAGAAGCTAAAACCGAATCAAGTTTATCTTGTAGTATACTATAATATAATCTACAATATACTATATGGATACAGACAATAAATTGCAAAAGATTCAGTGTGAAGAATAATCCAAAACCAAAGGTGGCTTCGGAACACATCATCTGAATTCAATATGAATGTTGCTTATGAGATCTTTCCAACAAAATTGCTTATGTACTCTAGAGAATGTCACTGAATGTGCTCAAAAAGACCATCTTTCCAAGTTCCAACCCACCTTGGTGCTTCTTTTCTGTTAATTGCTTTTAACGTATGAAAAATCTACGAAATCAAGACTCTGACTTGACTTATATAATCCGCTTAAACAATGTTGAACGCTTGACTGGTATGGCCATCGTTTTTGAATGTATGAATATCTACGAATTCTAGAGTGATGACTTGACTTGCATTACGAGTTCACGTCTTTTACTGGTCCTCATTCTCGAATGCATACGTTCATATTTGGATGTATCAAATAAAAGTCAATGAAAATAGACTGTTAATCTTGTTCTCATCCCTAGGAAAATCACACATGAGAAAAAAATACGATGTTCAAGCTTATAGGGATTCTGTTATGCCACTCAATGCTTCAGGAATTTTCTTAAAGGAAATGATGATTATAATTTGCATCTCTCACTGGATTCAGTAGTATTTTAGTCCAGTCCTGCTTCTTTGTGTGATCACATGTCTTTTGGTTGTCATTGTTCATGCCAATGGTTGTCAAAAGTCTTCTTACAGTTCAAAGGAGGGTTTGCTGTCAACAAAAGTTTTCTTACAGTGAGCATTGGAAGCTCCATTTCGTATATTTTTAACTGTTTAATATGTTTAATATATGGTAAATTAGTTTCAAAAGAAGTCCTCTATTTCAAAAGATAAGACAAATAAGAAATTACCCATAAACACAAAAAGCTCAATATGGAACAAGTCATCTAAACATTAACAGCGAATGCAATCAAGAAATTTGTATTATTAAAGTAGGGATTGGAGGAGATCTGGAGCGGGTTACAAATGCATACTACAACTGGGTTGAAGAAAATCTTGCAATTCATAAGATTTCTTTTCATATTCCATGTCCATCGGAAACTTGCCAGGGACCTACACTAAGTAACTCAACTATCTTTTGGAAGAAACATTGCCTATGATAACTTATAGCTGTTCTTTAAATCTTTTAGCTAAGCTGCTTCACTATGAGGGCAGTTTCTATGTTGTCAAAATCACCCAAAACTTGTTAAATCTAAAAGAAATCGAGCATGACAGCATTGAGTTGGAAAAGAACAGGGCATCAAATTGAGAAAATACATTCAAGTAAATTACCTCATTAATATTGTTGTGGTTCACATCATACTGTACTATTGAAAGAATATTTATGTCATTACTGAACGGGCAGAAGAATAATTATTGAGAAAACCTAGCCAGCTGAGATAAAACCCTAGGACAAAAATCTCCCTAGATTATTACGACTTGAACTTTTTCATGTAAGAATATTTTGATGCGAACCCAACCTCGAGGCATGTTTATTCAGGCAAGTTATAGAATTAAGACAAAAAAAACCAAGAGTCTGGTCAAGTTGGGATAAGAAACTAGAATCAATTAAGATAATATAAACCAACATAACGATTTCATGAAATACTACAAAACCTGAGGAATTTCAACTAAACTACAAACAACCCTACTTAGAACCTCTGCAGCCGATTTCGACGTAGAAGCTTGAATATTTTAGGTCAATTGAATTGGCAGTGGACTAGAGGCTATTGAGTTAAAGAAGGGTAACAGAGTACGAAGAAGGGATGAAATCCAATATTGCAGTTATGCAAAAAGAAAATCGAATATATCGAAACCAATTCAAATGGTATTTTCTACAGACTAGAGGATGAAACTGAGAATATTGAATCGTACCCTGAAGAGTATTGAATTAATGAATGGAAACAGTGTAATGAGGAGGAGAAATACCCAATCTTATATCGAAACTAATTAAAGTGATACTCTGTACAGTATAAAGTAGATACCATATGTGACAGCCCGCCTCAAATATTTCAGTTCTGACTCACCACAAGCTGCAAAAATTTTAACCTATTTCCACCAAAACCAGCAAGCGAAGTTATTCTCTTCCTACCATAGCTCCAACCACTACGCAAGTACCAACTGCTTGTAAGATTTCATATAAAATATGACAAAATTCCAATTGCACACAATATTTCATATTATATCAAACAATTTAGACAAACGCCCCAATTGCGCCAGATTCCATATAAAATCAAAACATATTTGAAAATTCCGAAGCAAGAAAAGCAACATCCAGTGAACATTAATATTGTGTCAAGGCTAGGGTGAGAAGCGAGAGTCAACTGAGTCTTTAACAAAACAAAAAAACAAAAAAAAGAAACCTCTAACGAAGAGACAAAAATATAGTAGAAACAGAGCATAAGGACTTAGCCCTAAAACAAGACAACTTGTCCATGAGAGCCAGCCAAAAGACCAAAAAGAGTAGCCTCCAGACCTGCACAAAATTACGAAAAATCCCAAAAATGAAATGATGCCTCAGCCAGAGGGTAAAAGCCCCAGAACCTCTGACAGCGCCTTCAAGAAGGAAAGAGTAGTGGATAACCCCAGAGCGCTACCAAAAAAAAAAAAGATCCGAAAAATCTTGGCCAAAATCCAGGTAAATTCAACAAAGAAGTTCTCAAATTATTTCAATTCCAGGAAATAATGAGGCACTACATGATAGAATCTATCAACTATGGAGCAATCAACTCAATTACGAAGGCATATCAACTCAATTACGAAGGCATAGTGGAAGCTTTGAACTCAGCTCAAGTGAGATTTTGCAGATATCCATACATAACAAGTTTGAAAGTAACGAAAACTAGGTTGAAAATATGCCAGAAATTTTTGACCTAATATACTCCAAACAAACTTTAGTTATGAGCAGCTACTCAAAATGCAATTAAATTTTTTTTTAACAGTGAAAGACGAACATTTACAAAGTGCAACACCTGTCAAGAGTTGAGCCACATGTCTTGTACTAAATATCATTTATTTAACAGCAAATTTGACACAACAGTGCTGCAAATCTGCAATTTGTCAGCAAACTACACTAATGACCATAGTGTGTGACAGTTCCCCATTATGTGCAAACTCAAGTATCAAAGGAATTCAAACAAAAAGGTAACAAAAGTAAAATTTATCGACTAGTATGCTTGAATGTTATGGCTAGCATCTTGACAAAAAATTCCTAGATAAAACAATGCAGGCATAGTCAGTACACAACCATGCTCACTGACCCGTTTTTCCACTATATAGCGTACAAACTACTCCACAAAACATGTTCCAGAGACTAATACAGAGGCAAACCTAAAGTAGTAAATATCAAGAAATAATCAAAAAATTTCAACATAAAAATGCCCATAGGCCCTAGGTGTCCCGCTCTGATACCATATGTAACAGCCCAAAATCAACATCTATTTAACTTATTAACATTAAATTTAAACAACGAAGAGTGCTTACCTGAGATTACCTGTGCATGAAGTAGGCTTACCGCAACATGGTTTTGGGGACGACTCTCCTCCCAACCTTAGGCTCAATTGTGCAGGATGCTGCAACAACTGGCCACCCCCGAGCCCTCAATCAACGACTACTGTCAGTTTTCCTAAGTCTCAACACTCTCCCAAGAGAATGAAGACAGAACCTCCGAATGATGGAACAAGGCCCTTTCCATCCTCCTCATCATTCCTTAAATAGAAAAAAACATTGGATGGGAAACCACATGCACACCTCCATGTGTCTGCATGCCACATGCCCACCCTCCATGTGTCGGCATGCTAATTTTTGATAATTTTCTTATTTCATCTATTTTTATTATTATTTGTTATTTTGGTTTTTACTATTTTTTTATTTTTATTACTTATTTATTTATTTATTATGATTTATTTATTATTATTATTCCTTATTTTTATTATTACTTATTATTTTGTATTATTTTTATTAGTTATTATTATTTATTATTTATTAAGTGGTTATTCATTATTAATATTATTTATTTATTAATTATTATTTTTTGTATTATTTTTATTAGTTCTTATTATTTATTATTTATTATTAAGGGAGGGATGTTACATTAGTTCGAACAGAACAAGCTTTATTAGGCTCATTTAGTGCTAGTCAATCATGACTAGTCACTCAGAAATCCCATAGAAATAGGGTAGTTTTGAGATTCTATGGGATTGACCATATCTCTTGGGATGGGATTGATTAATTCGAATTAGATAGATGGATATGAGTAGATGTGTTTGTTGAAATGATTATAGATCAGTTTGTTTCATAAGACTTCTATTTAAAAGCCAAGAATTTGATGGCTTATGTATTGACTTTTTATAGTTTCATGCTGAGACACTTTTGGATTGGAGAGCTAATTTGAAAACTTGTTCTATTACTATTTTGCTGTTCAATAATATGGATGTGTGACTGAATTTGAGCTTCTGATATCAATCTTTAAAGTGTGCAAAACAAGGGTGGAGGGCCCCCATTCCAAGCTAAGTACACTTCCTTGTATAAACTAGTTTTATTTCCTGTAATTTGGTTATTGTAGAACTAATTTCCATGCTTTATTTCAGATTGATTTATGGTTAATGTATGGTGATTGATTTCATTAGATCTTAGTTTATTCATCATTTTAGTAAGTTAGAAAAACAAGGTGTTCAAGTTGAGCACTCATTTTGTTAATTTGGTGAATTGTAATTAGTTTCCTTTGATTGCATGCAAGTAGTTTTCTTATGCATTTTTGGCATTAAGGTGAATGAATTATGATGAAACATATCAAGTGTCTCTTAAGTTAGGAGCCTTCTTTCATTAATGATTTTTCCGTTTTAAGTTATTAGTTTTCAATTTCTGTTCATTAAGTAGTAATTGAGGAAGAATTGGACTTCTTAAGTTAAGAACCATTTCAACTTTTCCTCTTTTCAAAAAAATTGAATTGGAATTGTAGTATGTATTTCTTTAGTTTTTGAAAAACTTATCTTTCAAAGTTTGATTACATCTGATATTCACATATAGTGAACTTGCCTCTAAGTATTACCAACTCGGATTGATAAGAAATATTTGTGTTAATTTCTGTAAATAAATTAGCTCAACACTGGATATAAAAATTTTGTGCATAGTGACCATGCAGCTATCAAGTACTTAATGAATAATCTTGATGTGAATTCTAGAATTATTAGATGGTTTCTTCTATACCAACAATTTCATTTAACTATTAATGATAATCCATGTAAAGAAAATGTAGTTACAATTTTTTTGTCTAGAATTGCTTTGCGTGCTTGTGAGGAAGGTTTGATTGATGATCAACTTCCATATGAACACTTACTTTGTATTTTTTTTCTCTCTCCATGGTTTTTTGACATGGCCAACTACCTAGTTGCTACATAATTTCCTCCAAATCTGTCATCTAGGGAGAAGAGTAGATTTGTAAGTATGAGTGCCCCTTTCACTTGGATTGGGGGAAATCTCTTCAAGATGGGACCAGATCAAGTCTTGAGGAGATGTGTCAGGGAAGAGGAAGTCTTTGATATCCTCTCAGCCTATCATGATGGGCCTTTTGGAGGTCACTTTGTTTCCAAGAGGACAACTTTCAAGGTTCTACAAGTTGGCTACTACTGGCCCACTCTCCACCAAGATGCAAGAAGATACACCAATCAATGTGATTAGTGCCAAAGATGGGAAAATACTCACAAGGATGAAATTCCCTTAGAACCTTAGGTGGCTTTAGAGCCATTTGACAAGTGGGGCATGGATTTTATTGGGCCAATTGATCCACCATCATGGAAGAAAAAGTACATAATTGTATGCACTGATTATCTGACAAAGTGGGCTGAGATAAAGGCTATCAAGATAGCAACAAAGGGGAAAGCTGTTGAGTTCTTAAAGGAGAATGTGTTCTACAAATTTGGGTACCCCAGAGAGCTAGTCACTAATCAAGGAGCTCAATTCAAATCACATATGATCAAAAATTTGTTAAGGAAACATTATATCAAGCACAAAAAATCTCCTACCTATCATCCTTAGGCCAATGGACAAGTAGAGTCACCAATAGGGCATTAGAAGGCATCCTCACCAAGGTTATGAGCAGAAAAAGAAAGTATTGGGTAGACAGATTAATGGAGGCTACTTGGGTCTATAATACAACTTGGAAGACAACTACTAGTTTCACCCCTTATGACTTGGTCTATGGAAAGAAGGCTCTAATCTTCATGGAGTTTAAGTGCAATACTTTGAGAATGGAAACACAATTGGATTTAGATGTTACAAAGGCACAATAGGAGAGGCTTCTCCAGTTAAATGGCTTGGATGAATTCAGAATGTAGACCCTCTTACACATTGAAGTTATTCAGTTGCAGAGCAAAAACTGGCATCATAGGAACATCAAGGACAAGGTTTTTCAAGAAGGGGTTTGCGCTCTGCTATATGACTCTAGGTTCAAGGTCTTTAAAGGAAAATTGATGACCAGGTGGTAAGGCCCATACTTGATAGAGAAATTCCATGAAAATTGAGCTGTTCAAATTAGGACCATTGATGAGGAAGGGATTCCCTTGCTTGTTAATGACTATAGATTGAAGTTTTACATAAAGCCTATGTCTAGGGAAGAGTTCATAAACACCATAGACAAAGAGGTGAATGTGATTGGAAGTGTCCTAGCTTATAAGTCAAAAAATTCCTAGATATTGTTTTTGTTTGTGAAAAAAAGAAAAAAAGAAAAAAAGAAAACCTCCATGAGGGATTTGAGGCTAGATCTTGGGTTGAAAACCTCGTTGAGGCAGCCCAAGAGTAAAAATAGAGAAAGAAACATAAAAGATCCCTGGGTGAAAACATCCCTTGAGGCGCCCAGGGTAGACAAGCAGGTTGAAAACCTCTCTTGAGACAACCTGTGTGTCCCTAAAAAAAAGAAAAAAAAGAAAAAAACAAAGAAGAATGCCATGATAGGGATCTACAATCTATCCATTAATAATTTTTGTCATTTTGTAGGTTTTGAGGACAGTAGAAAATTGTAGAGCTCCAGGGAAAACATGCTCAAGTTCCATTCAAATTTTCCCTCTATCCACTCCATACCATCCATGCAAACCATGTCCTGACCATTCTCACCCTTCCTCGGGGCTCAAAAACCCATTTTTAGGCCCTCTTTGTAGCACTACAATATGTCATGAAATTATATAGGAAAATGATCCAATTGGGAAAATCATCATGCATGACCTATCCAAGGCTGATTAGAGTCATCACACCTTGATCCAACCACTCATCCATCCTCCATGTATCCTTGATTCGAAAAAATCACTATCTCTCAAAACTAACCCTAAGCTTTGTCTCATTCAAAACATTTGCAAAAAAAACAAAAACAAAAACACAACTTATTTTGAAATCAGTTAAGGTAGTAATGAGCTTGGGAAGCTATTGAGGGAGTCAAACCCTACTCTGTCATTCCTACAGGAGGCAACTACAGGAAGTAGCTACACCCTTGCATCTTAGATGAGTCATGAGGAGGCCAGGGTTGAGGAGGTGAAGAGAATATTGGTAAAAGAAGAACAAAAACCCATCTACATCAGGGTAGAGTATATAAGTTCCATGGTTGTAATCAATAATCCCAACATCATTTCCAATGATGCTAAGCTTGCACCTAGATATCTTGCCACCCAAGATAAGGCCATCTCCCACTTTGAGGACACTCTGAGGCTGTTGGGGAAAAAATGCAAACAAGCACGTCAAACAAGATGTAATACCCTCCCACACAGTCTCCAGATCAAGGAGTATCACTGTCCCGAGAGATTTAGGAATGCATTGGATACAACACCTCTATACAAAAAGGCCATGCAAAGATTGAAGATCAACTAGATTGGACTTAAGATCAGTCCACCTTTGCTGTTGGGTTTACAGGAAAGAAGGAAGGAAGAAGAGGAAAGGAAGAAGTGGGAAGACATGGAGAAAAATGAAGGATTCTATCCTTAGGAAAACACACCATCTAGAGAAGCTTGGGATGTCAGAGAGGCCACTAGGGCCATGAAGGACATGGAGATAGATGACTAGGTTGCTAAGAGGATGAGCAACAATTTCATTAGGGGGCTGATGATGAGACTCATCAATAGGTATATTATATGGGTCACAATACGATCCTCCAACTTATTAAATTATATTTTTCTCACATTTATCTACACATTTTGTTATATTGTGCTTAGTGTGAGGAGTAAAGATGTGTTACTATTTCATGTGGCCTAATGTGTGTTAAATGTAGAAATTAGATCAATTTTGAGTTGATTTGAGTGTAGTAACTCAGAGTAGACAAGCAAGAGATATTATAGGAGGTGGAACACCTCCTTAACTCCTCAAATCATTCAAATATCCCCCACTCTATCTCATCAACTCGGTGTCATTATAATCCAAACATGCCAAGTTCATTGGCAGCTAAGCCTGTGCAAGTCAAGGAAGAGTTAGATTCACCTATTCTCGCGTTAGGGAGTCAAATATCCCTATTTTATAGGGAGTTGTTGGTAGCTTCAATTTTGTATAAATAAACAAGCTATGGGACTCATTAGGATTCTAAGTTTTATTGTAGCCAAGAGGCTATTAAGTTGAAGCACATATGACTGTTATTTTTTGATGTATTTGACACTTTTTGAATGATAATGAGAAGTTCTATTTTGATCCAACACTGAGTTGACCGAGAGGGTTGAAGCTCTTGGATTAGGGCCCAACCCTAACATTAGAAGTTCCTCTCTTGTATCTATATTCTTAGGCTAGAATGTTGATTAATTGCTAAAGTTTATTCATGTTTCTTTTAACTTAGAAGATTGATTAATTTGTTGCTTATTCACGCTTCCACTAACTTAGAGGTTAAAATAGTTGTTGTAGTTCAATAGAGTAAAATACATCAAAAATCTTGTGATAGTGACCCCTATCTCATCTCCCTCATGGGATCATGATTAGAGGATCCCACTCTCATAGCCCAAAAAGAGAGTGTGATTTTTTGTTCATTGCATAGATCAAGTTTTAGCATCAGTTAGATAGTTGTTTATCATTTCTTGGAAATATTTACATTTGTTAATTTTATTCTCATGATTTTTGTAGCTTAGGAGGTAGTTCATTTCATGGATCAAGTTTTTAGAATTATTTATATAATATTTTCCAAATTCAATTAACCTTTTCCACATTGACTTGTAATAATTTGTAAATGAAAAGAGAAACAGGTGCAAGTGTTATTGCAGGTTGTTGATCTGCATCCAAGGACCCCTTTCAGAAAGTCCATTTATGATTTCTCCGCCTTCTATTGATGCATGCCAACCTACGTTCTAAACCTCTGTTTTTCGTTCATAGTGAGAAATCCATCTTAGCCCAAACCCGACGTTCTTGAAGTCCTAGGCTTGGCTAAGGGTGATGATCACCTTCCCAACACTTTCCACAACTTTCATACACTCTTCCAACAGTTCATATCACCATTCTTACCCTCCAAACCCTCTCAACGAACTTCCTGTAGCAGTACAGGAATCCTGTAGCAACATCTTGTAGCTCACTTGTAGGAGCTTGTTTTGACCATGTTTTGACCTGCATTGATAGCCCAGCTTAGCTTAGGAGTAGTTTAACCCCTCAAATTGGACTCCATGAACATAAGAGCCACCAAGACCAGTCCCTTAACTCCTTTTCCTTCCTGCAAGATCAAATAGAATTATTTCTTTCAGTTCCGAATTTAGCAATTATAATTTTATTTACTCTGAAAGTGTGTGTGAAAATGCCTTAAACCCGAGAATTCCTACTGCCAAACTAATGATATTTCTTCTACTTATTAGATTTACATGAACAAGTTATTTGCAGTTTCCTTCAGCAAACATCGAAATAACTACACTGCAACCTACACCAATTAAATAATATGCCTAAGTAAGAAACTGAACAATAGAGAAAGATACACACAAATGACATAGTTGTTTTTGGACAAATGTCCCCTAGGAAACCCAATCGGGGAAATCGGTGCAAAGATCTGAGGGTTTTTATTATTAAGATGAAGTATTTCTGAATACAACTACTATATGCCCTCCCGATAATCCAATTACAGAGAAAATCACTTAGCAGAAGAAACTGGTGAGATTACCTCACTCTACACTGCAAGTCCCAATTGATCCGGCAATGGAACCAACGAGTTCACCGACTACTTCTACGCTGCCCTTGTGTGGGCCCTGTGTAAGCCTCTGAGGACCCATGTCAACTCAATTGGGATTCAATTTTCCCTCAGAATCCTTTTCCAGCCATTTCGGCTTAGAAATGTCAGCTTCCTAGCAAATCTCGGACTTCTGCGTGGGGCCTGCTTGAGCCCTTCCTAGTTCTGCATCAAACTCTCTGGCCTCTGCGCTATCTCCTATATATGTATCTCTACCTCTCTACTGAGTATTCTTGGCTCCGAAGAAGATCCTCCAGCCAAAACTCCCTTTGCCCCTCTCTGTATGATCACTACAAAATCACTACGCTGCCTCCAACTTCAACAATTCGATTTGACTGATCAACACTCTGTGTGTCTTCCAAATGGCCCTCAAGCCTCCTTAAATAATCTTCTCGTTGAAATTCAATGACCTATATTAGAAGCTAATAAATGGCTAAGATAATTTCTTCTTGATCCTCATCTTCTTCTAGAAGTTACACCCACAGTTAGATTAATACCCATTAATTATTTTATTTTCCTAAGTTTAGACTTAGAGTCCCATTAAAAATAATTAATTATTTTAATAAAACTGTCTTTGGGTGGAATTTCCCAAAACACTTTTTGGGTTCTTTGGAATACATGTGCCGAAGCCTCCCTACAAAATTTGAGACTTAGAGCACATCCATGCTACCAGAAATCAACACTCCCTCTTAGCGATAAATGTGCTCAACAATGCCTCCCACTGAAGCATCACTCTGACTTCATAACATCATCCTCTACATTGCTGATGTTTGACATGCTATCCACCAACCACTATGCTACTGATGCAACTGTAATGTTGCTGATACTTCCACTATCAACACAACATCCGTATTACAACTCCCTCTCAAGTGTTGCATCTCTGCTCCTGCTATGTTGGGTTATGTTATATTCTTTTCATGACTAGCCCACGCACAGACCTACCTATGATTTTGTGCATGGATTTCACACATGGTTTTGGGCACAATGATTTTCTGTCCATGGTATTTTGTAGATCCGGTCAAGGGAACTAAAATTATGTTCTAATCTTGGGTTAATGGATTGGGGTTTATGGATGCTTCGACATGTATATATATGTATTGTAACATTGAAAGGAACACAATGAAAAATCAATCCGGTAGCCCCAATTTTTTGGATCAGGGGAAGCTTCGACGAAGGCTTTGTGGGATAAGTTAGGGACTTTGTACCAATCTAAGTCTTTGGTGAATAAATTGTTCCTACTGAAAAAGATGTATAACCCGAGGATGAAAGATGGAGACTTGGTGACACAACATCTAAATGCATTTAATACCGTGGTAAGACAATTATTATATGTCGATATTGAAATTTTAGATGAAGATAAGTGCATCATTTTTTTGTGTTCTCTACTAGATTCGTGGGATAGTCTGGTTGTTTCAATATGTACAAATGAAATTGCTTTGCAGTTTGATGAAATAGTCTCATCCTTGCTATTGGAGGAGATGAAACGAAAAAATATGGAGGGCCAAAATGGTGATGCCTTGTCTATATGAGGATGGTCCTAGAATAGAAACAAAAATAAGTCCTTGAGTGGGAGATCTAAATCTCTAGGAAAACCTGTAAAGGTGTGATGGAAATGTGGAAAGGAAGGGCACTTCAAAGGGCACTGTAAATCTAAAGCTCCTGAGAAAGGAAAGGGATCTGATGATGATCCTATTGTAGAAGGATGTGTACTTGGATTCTTCTTCAAGTACACATGTAGATCATGAGGCATGGTTGATTGACTCAGGTGCATCCTTTCACTTAACTCCCCATAAAGAGTGGTTCTGCAAGTATGAGAAATATGATGGTGGTGATGTCTTATTAGGGGATGATAGGAATGATAGAATCGTTGGTCGTTGAAAAGTCAAGTTGAAGTTGCAAGGTGGAAGGATTAGAACACTTTCGGGTGTTCTACATATTTCCTACATTGGCGAGAAATCTAATTTCTGTAAGCAAGCTGGATGATGTAGGTGTAAAAACAATGTTCGAGAAAGATACCTGCAAGATGGTTCGGGTAGCATTGGTATTGATGTGGGGAGTTTAGATTGGAACTATGTATAAGCTTCACGGTAACACTGTTATTTATGGGTGCAACATTTCTGTGGTTCCTGAAAGTGGAGCAGAAAATCTAGTGGTCTATGGAGAAAATACCATGCTATGGCATCAAAGGCTTGGACATATTGGAGAGAAGGGCCTTCGAATACTTAATGGTAATGGTATGGTAGAAGGTATGTCCAATTGCTCTCCAGATTTTGATTCTGTGAAAATTGTGTATATGGGAAGTAGAGTCGAGTGAGTTTCTCCTCTGGTGGTAAGAGGGCGAAACAGATATTAGAGCTTGTGCATAGTGATGTTTGGACCTGTGTCGGTTCCATCACTGGGAAATTTTGTGTACCATGTATCATTTATAGATGACTTCTCAAGGAATACATGGATATATTTCCTGAGGAAGAAATCTGGAATCTTTGACAGGTTCAAAGAATTAAAACTCTGGTGGAAAATAAGATAGAGAAGAAGATAAAGGTGCTGAGGACAGATAACAGTGAAAAGTTTTGCAAGAAGGAATTTGAAGAGTTATGTAAGAAGTGTGGTATAGCACGGTGCAAGACTACTCCATACACACCTAAGAAAAATGGAGTTGTAGAAAGAATGAACAAGGCATTTATGGAAAAGGGGAGAAGCATGCTTAGTGGTGCGAGGTTAGAACAATAATTTTGGGCAGAGGCAGTGGAGACTGCATGTTACCTGGTCAATAGATAACCTTCATCAACGTTGGAGGATAAGACTCCACAAGAGGTATGGAATGGTAAGAAACCTTCTCTTTTACATATGAGGGTATTTGGATGTGATGCATATGTACATGTTCAAAAGGATAAAAGAATAAAGTTGGATAGTAATTCTGAAAAGTGCATCTTTATTGGGTATAAGGATGCTTTAAAAGGTTATAAGATTTGGAACCTAGAAATAAGGAAGGTTGTGTATAGCTAAGATGTGGTGTTTAGAGAGGTGAAAGATGTTATTAAACATGAATTCCTATCAAAGGAATCTGAGAAGATAGAGTTTGAGCTAAAGGAGGAAGAATCAAACTCTACAGTAGAAGAGGAATCAAAAGATGAAGAGCCACAAACTCCGGCTATGAGAAGATCAGTTCGGAAAAGAAGAAGACTAGAAATGTATAGTCCATCTTCTTTCTCTTCAAATTTTGTTTTATCTATTACTTATAATGATCCCATAATTGTGAGGGAAGTAGTAGATTCAGATAATGGAAAACTTTGGAAAGAGGCCATGGTTGACGAAATGGCATTGTTGCTCAAAAATGAGGCTTGGGATCTCGTGGAGTTTTCGGATGGAAGGAAACCCATTGGAAGAAAATGGGTGTTTAAGAATAAGATGAATGCAAAAGGAAAGGTGGAGAAATCCAAAGCTCAATTGGTAGCAAAAGGTTATTCCCAGGTGATAGGAATTGATTTTGGTGATATTTTTTCTCCTATTGCCAAGGTAGCTTCTGTTACATTACTTTTATCTGTTGCTGCTGCTTTTGATTTTGGGGTAGAAAAGATAGATGTGAAGACAAAATTTCTTCATGGGGATTTGGAAGAAGAGATATACATGAAGCAACTTGAAGGCTTTGCGGTGAAGGGTAAGAAAGAACTGGTATGCAAGTTTAAAAAGTCTCTGTAGGGGTTAAAACAGTCACCAAGGATGTGGTATCAGAAATTTGATACATTTATATGGGGGCTTGGCTTCACTAGAAGCAAAGCAGATCACCGTGTGTATTTTAAATTAATTGGTGACCATGTTATTTATATGGTCTTGTATGTGGATGATATGTTGTTGGTTGAAAATGACAAACAAATTATCTAGGATTTGAAGACCTAATTTTCCTCCAAATTTGACATGAAATATCTTGGTGCTGTAAA
>APFE031149501.1:16386-37401 GCA_000404065.3 Pinus taeda
CCCTTGTACATTGCGCTGGGTGCTGCCAGGGGGTCACGGGGGGGTTGTTCCCCCCCCTTTCGGGGGGGTGGTATCCCCCCTGCGTGGGGACCGGGGCATCACCCCGGGGAAATTTTTTTGGACCCTATATTAGGTGGGTGGACCTACGTATGTTTTTGTGCATGGATTTCTCACATGGTTTTGAGCACGATGATTTTATGTCCATGGTATTTTGTAGATCCGGTCAAGGGAACTATAGTTATGTTCTAATACAGGGTTGGTGGATTGGGGTTTATGGATGCTTCAACATGTATATATATGTATTGTAACATTGAAAGGAGCACCATGAAAAATCAATCTGGTAGTCCCAGTTTTGGGATCTAGGGGAAAATCTCCGTGCATATCTATTTTATGTTTTATACTCTCGCCATTGTTTATTTTCTGTTTTCAGAATTCGTATGTAGGTAATTTCTATACATAGTTAAAACCTACATTCTAGCACTGCCACTGCTAACACTTCATCTGCACTGCAACTGAAAAACATCCCAAAATATGAACAAGTGTTCAACATAGATGCATCTCAATGTTGAAGATCTAACTGCTTCTAGTCCCATGTTATCCCTCTGAAGCCACTGCACTGCTGCTACTACTGCACTGTGCCTCCCTGCATTGCTGCAACTCATCACTACCCTGCTCAGACTTAGCATTCTAGCCATTGCATCTATTGCTCCAACACTTCTCTACACCAACTGACATTGGTCCATCTTGCTACTTCTGATTTGGGCTCTCGTAGCAAGGAATTGATCTGAGAGGTGGGTTCCTCAAGGATCCTATCCATCTGTAGCTCTTTCGAACTACAACTCCAAATCAGCCCACCTCCCTCCTGGAGGTATTTGACCTATTACGAAAAAATCCTCCTCCTCCATATTTGTGGGTGCAACCTTCGGATCATGCTTCTCATCTTTGTCCTTCTTCCTGAGAGGACACTATGTTGCATAGTGACCTGTTTCACCACACCTAAAGGATTTTATATTTGAGACTTCCTTCTTTCGCCTCCACTGCTCCTATTGCCCCTTGGATGCAAGGGTTGAATTCTCTTCCTCCTCCTTGGGCTTCGACCTACTGCTGCTGCTTCTATCAATCTTACACTTGAATAGATCTATCATCAACTCCTCTTTCTTGAGAGATTCCCACATCTCATCCCAATTCGACAAAGTCACCCCACCCAAGATACTTTGGACAAAGACTTGTCACTCATTTGACACAAAATTTAGGGCCAGTCTAACCAACTCAGACCCTTGAGGCGTAGAACCCATAACTGCTAACTCATCACAGGTCTCCTGAAGCTTCATAAGAAAAAATCTATGCGTTCCCCCCTTCTGCATATGTGCAGATCTCAATTTCTTCTCTAAGTACACCTTCCACTACTTTGAAGATCCATGATACAATGTATACACCACATCCCACATCTCCTTAGCAGTCCCTCTGCTAGTGCTGTGACAGACTACATGATCGTTCACTCCATCGAGGATCATTCTCTTTGCCTTCACCATTTCTGCTCGGTACTTCTTTAGTGGATCTTGATTTGCAAACACAACCACCACGATGTTGACGTAGGTCTTGAGAGAATGCTCATATAAAAGGAATGGAATCCTTGCCTTCTAGATGACGTAGTTGGATGCTCCATCCAACCTGTCTTGATCTCTGAGCCCACTGGTTGCCATCCCTACCACAAAAATTTTGAACTGCTCCTCTCTGATTCCTACTACTACTTCTCAGCTAATAGGGAAAAAAATTCTTGGCAGGAAGTCTTCTGAGGAAAAATCCCCTCATTGTGCTTCTCCTCTCTCTTCTGACGTCTTTATATCCATGAAAATGACCTACAAAAAAACTGCATCCCACCATATCTTCCTCATGCTGAGGCTTTAGCACTGCTCCCTCTGCCATGAAAATATTTTGATCTAGAAGCCCTTCTATCTGTTGACTCACTCAGAGAGAGACTGCCTCAAAATTCATCCCTCTAGCTAGGACTGTGCTAACCCCTCTAGGGATTCGAATTTCTTCCTCCTGTAGTTATTTCGATCTCCTTTTCTGCTCAACACTGTGATTTCTGGAACTATTTTTCTTGCTTCATCTGCACTGCTTTGATACAATGTGAAAATTCCTTAAACATGGGAATTCCTACTACAACATTGATGATATTTATTCTGCTTATTACATTTACATGAACAAGTTAGTTGCAGTTTCCTACGACAAACATCAAAAGGCATACGATGCAACCTACACCAATTAAATAATATGCCGAAACACGAAACTAAACAATAGAGAAAGATACACACAAATGACATAGTTGTTTTTGGACAAAGGTCCTCGGAAAATTCCAATGCATGAAAACCGGTGCAACATATATGATAATTTTTATTATTAAGCTGAAGTATTTATATTACAACTATTGGATTCTCTCCCGACAATCCTTTTATAGAGAAAATGACTTAGCAGAAGAAACTGGTGAGATTACCTCACTCTACATTGCAAGTCCTAGTTGATATGATAGTTGAACCAACGAGTTCACCAACTACTTCTGCACTGCCCCTGCGTGGGCCCTTGTTGAGCCCAGGTATTGCGGTAAGAATGCTATAACTCCCAGGTCTACCAACTTTACTTTTCAGCCCGGGGTTCGTACAAACTTGGAGGTGACAGTGCTATATGCACAAGTAGAAGTGAAGGTACTGCCTGTTGTCACTGCTCATCTGGAAAGAGACCCCAAGAGTTCCAAGCTACACTTCTATAGGGTTAGAAGAAGCTTGATTTTGATGGAAGGAGAGAAAATCTATTCTCAAGGGGAGCTACTCTACTGTATTAATGAAGAAAACAACTTGTAATGCTAACTCACATTAGACCCTAGCTAACCAATTAAACGACTATGCTAAGCAAAATTACTAGATCAATCACTAATCTAATGCTAATTATCTAAGTTACAGAAGTAAAAGCATCAAAATAGACTAAGGGGCAAGCAAAAGAAACTAAGCTAAGTCTGTGTTTAAGCAGAAGAGAAGTCAGAGATCAAAATTGGTCAAAAGAGGACGGAATGAGCAACAACGCATAAGAACCTTTGAATCAGGCGGGTGAAAGGTAAATGAACGGCTAAGATCAGATCGGAGGAGGGTACGTAGGTAGATGGGCGAATAGGGTTAAATAATAGGATAGATGACTGAGATTATATCACGGAGGCTAAGTGAATAGATGAACGTATAGGATTAATCGGCAGATGGATGGTGAAGATTAGGTCACGGGCAAAAGAAATGTGCAGAAATGGTAGTGGGTTTATGGAGGTGGTAAGCTGTATTTCGCGTGCCCTCAAAACCATAAGATGTATTTTGAGATTTCATGCGATTAGCTTCCCCGGGTGACATGTAGCATGGAGAAATCACTTGTCTCGAGTGCTCTCGGGTGGATAACGGTCGGACAAAAATCTGCGTGATATGGCGCGACAGCCGTTGGATCAGGTGGGGCTGATCAATGGTGGAGATTGACTAAGCTGGTTGGCGATCGGGTGAAGCGACAACTGTCAGATCAAGAGACATATCGACGGTGGAGATTGGAGTGCATAAAGGAATGTGAGGAAATGACAGAGCGAGTTTAGAGGGCGGTAAGCTGTTTATTGCGTGCCCTCAAAGCTGTAAGCAATTTTGTAAAATTTTACGCGATTAGCCTCCCTGGGCGACACATAGCACAGGGAAACCACTCTTATCGCGTGCCTTCGAGCATATAACGATTGGAAAAAAATTCACGTGATATGGCGTGATAATCGTCGGATCTGGCTAGGAAGATCAACGCTGGAGACTTGACCGAGCTAGTTGGCGAGCTGGTGCGTGATAGCAGTCAGAACTGACAAGGCAGATCGACGGTTGGGATTTAAAGTGCACAAAATAAAATGCTAAAAGTGAATTTGGGCGGTGATTGGTCGGGTTTTTCTTGTGTGAGGTAATATACGGGTAAAAAATGTTTGAACGTGAATCAATTGCTTCCACATAAGTATTTCATGCTGAGGGAGAATGACAGGGATATGAGGGAGTTCAAATGATAGGAAGAGATTGAATGAACAGGTGACCATGAAATGACTAAATGACCATGAAATGAACCAAGTAAAAATGTAATGAACTAGTGACTGCGTTAAACAACAAACTTTATGCAAAATTGAAACTCTGTGTTTTTGGGGTTACTTTAGGGTTTCTTCCTCACGTCATGGTCCCAGAGGGAGGAGGTGAGGCTGAGACACCTTTGGACAACGTTATGGATCTTTTATTTGCTAACCTGCTAATTGAATGAAAGCATAAAAGATATACTCTGCACTATTGTAATGAGACTGTAACTATTTAAGCATATGAACAATTAAATAATAAACCTTTGTAATGGAAATGAACTATTGAAGTAAATGAACAGAAAACAGGAAGCAGTGCTACTTAACAATACAAAAAAGAGGAGCTTTGGCTGCTAGGGTTGGGCCCTAACCAAGAGCTTTAGCCCTCTGAGTTAACTCAGTGCTGGCTCAAAACAAAAGTCATCTTCACTATAAAATAACATTGTATTACATCAAAGCTGTTACAAGTCTGCACTTGGACACAAAGTAGAGTAAAAAGTCTGAATACTTCTAATTCTTACTAAATGACTAAAAAACCTGAGGCCCTAAGCCCCTCTATTTATACATCTGAAGTCTCCAATGAATTCCTTCAGAATTAGGGAGGCATAACTCTGAACTCAATGATAAGCTCATGCTTTCCCTTTCACTAGCTCGGTTGCCTTCTAGTAGGGAGGTTGCTTGTACTTTCTCTTGCTTGGCTGCCTTCTAGAACTCCTGATTTGGCTTGTTTACACTTTCACTTGCCTGGCTGCCTTCTAGGAGGGGGGTTGTTTGTACTTTCAGTGGAGGGGTATTTGAATGGAGGGTAGTAAATGAGGAGGATTTACCTCCTCTAATTCCTCTCCCTTGTCTCATTCGAGTTTTTACCAAGGTATTTTACCATAGTTCCTTGCTTTTACCTTTTATCCCTGTATTTCCCTTGCTTTTATCCTTTATTCCTGCATTACATGCTCATTAGACCACAAAGAAAAATATCCAACTCTAACTCATCTCATAAACAAAATATAATCAAAAGTATGCAATAAGTTGTGATAATAGTTGGTTTGACTAAGCTAGGAGGTGAATTAAGGACAATTAAGGGCCATATAATTACTCAATGATGAGGCTCATCAGTCCTGTGTTAGCTCAACTGGGAATTGATTTTCCCTTAGAAGCATTTTCCAACCCTTTCGAATTAGAAACATCATCTTCCCAACAAATATTGGGCTTCTGCGTGGAGGCATCTGCATTGCTCTGCGTGGGGCCCACATGAGCCCTTCCTGGCTCTACATCACCCTCTTTGGCCTCTGCGCTGCCTCCTCTGTATGTCTCTCTACCTCTCTACTGAGTGTTCTTAGCTCCAGAGAAGATCCTCTAGCCAAAAATTCCTTTTCCCCTCTCTGCGTGATCACTACAAAATCATTGCGCTACCTCTAGCTTCAACAATTTGATTTGACTCATCAACACTCTGTGTGTCTTCCAAATGACCCTCAAGCCTCCTTAAATAATCTTCTCGTTGACATTCGTCGACCTAGATTAGAAGCTAATCAATGGATAAGATCATTTTTTCTTGATCCTCGTCATCTTCTAGAAGTTACACCCACAGTTAGATTAATACCCATTAATTATTTTATTTTCCTTAGTTTCGACTTAGGGTCCCATTAAAAATAATTAATTATTTTAATAAAAATGTCTCCAGGTTCTTTGGAATACATGTTCCCACGCTTCCCTGCAAAATTTGAGACTTAGATCACATCCAATGCTACCAGAAATCAACAATGTGAATTAGATAGTCAATGCATGCATTCTTGAAGTATGAAATTGTAGAATAATATTCTGTTTTCAAGCAAACCTGTTAGCTAGATGATCAAGCTCTCTCTTTAAGCATATATTTGTATCCCTCATGCTTCTTGCATTATTTCCCTTTTCCTCCTTGGCCTCTTGGTTCTTTGTGCACCATGAATGCCAAAACCTTCTTCCATCACCTCTCATTCATTTGGTGAACAAATCCAACGAATGAAATTCAAGAAATTTAATTGGTGAAAGCAAGTGATAAAATTATTATTAAGTTTGACAAATAAAATTAAGTGATTTTTGTTATTATATATTTAACACATGTCAAAATATCACATACAAATTCCATATGTTTGTGTGGGAAAGTTGTATAAATACAGGGATCAAGAGGTGAGTTATTCAATTTGACGAGAATTCCATTCCTCACTACTCATTCAAAGGTTTCCATGGTGTGAGTGTTATTTCATATTGACTTTAAATATTGGCAATTTTAGTCATTCAACATGTTTGTAGTGAATATAGATTTGAAAGAAAGTGTTATTTTTTAGGGAATTTTCCCCTTATATTTAGGGTTTGAATCTCAATAGAGCAAGGGATAATAATCTCTAAAATAAAGGCCAGATAAAATGCAATCAAATAGATCTAAGATTAATAGTTAAAAACCTACATGGAACACCAAAGTTTGATGAATATCCAATGCTCTTTTTTTTCTCTTTTGTCCTCTCCTGATCTTCGATTCTACAATTCAAGAATAGAGACAACCAACAATAAAGACAAAGATATACATGTACATATGATACAAATAAATGCATAAATAAAAAAGGCATTCATAAGCATCAAAATTGGAACATGAACAAGCTTCTTATATATTAAGTGAATGAACAACAAGATAGGGTTACAACCTAATCCTATAACATAAAGACAAAGCGAGACCACCTTCCAAGTTCCTTTGTCCCAAACCACTAAATATCAACTCCAACAATCTTCATCTCCAGGATAAGGGTGATGGCACGAAGGTAATGGAGAGACTAAATGAAGATGGAAACGAGGGTTTCCACTGTAGGAAGATGCGTAAAAGTAGGGAACACAAACTTTGATATCACACAATTTGGCCATAATGATGATACTCTAAAATTAACTTGAGTTGGGATTACCAAAGGCATGGATTTATACCACTAAAATTTAGTTGGGTGGTTGTTGCATAGGCTATAAAAGGTGGATTCGTGGTTTAACCCGTAAACCCCACCAAAAAGCACATGGAATTTATAGGTTTTTTTTTTTTTTTTTTTAATGGCATATGTAGATGTATAAGGAGCAACTTGTGGTGTATGCATGATGTATATCATGAACACATGTATAAATGCAGTCTGTCAGAATAAGGAGTTGCGTATGGAAAGAAAAAACTGGTTTTTTAAAAGCTTTCCAAGGGACATCAAGTTTGTCAAAAGGGAAGGGAATGCTATACAAGCCATATAGAGAACCCCAAAATATAGAGAGATAAAATATGCTATAACAATGATCGAGATTAAATTTTAATGATATTTATGTTATCTAACTTGATAGTTATTATATGATGAAAATTATTGAGGTTGTTATAAAGTTGAGACCTTAGCATTTGAAAATTGTTTGACATCTCCTACTTGAAATATAATATTAGTAAAATTCCGTATGCTTCCTTGAGAATTTTGAAGTTTTAGTGGTTAAAATAATATAGTTAAATACTATTTGTAAATAAGTAAAAATAGTCAAAAATAATTGAGGATTTCTTCCTTCAAGAGAGAGTTCTTTGTGCACTAAGAAATATTGCATTATTCCAATCTATTCTAGGCATATTAAACATTTACGAAGATATAATGGTCTTCTATTTATATGTCTTTAGAATTAAAAGTGATTGAATGCATTTTCTTCTTTGCATCATAGTTAAGGCACAATTGGTTACACATCAAGTGGAAATTATTCTTTACATGAAAGGTTTAATCAACTAAATTTTTTGTGAAGTAATTTTATGAATTATATGATCTATAATCAAAGGTTTATGGCCAAACTATAATTTCCCCAAATTTTGGCTTACCTGGTGAGGTGGTTAGGAATGATCTCTAGAGCTTATGTCAGCGCAGTCAAAGGGGCAAGATTACTCCATTGGTGGGCCCAGGGAGTTTTAGAGGAGTTTTATGGGTCCGACGAGGATCAATTACCATATTTCATCATCAATATCAATTCCACATGATTTTCTTTTGGTTCCATTGCATTCCAATGATTTCAGTAAAACAAAGTTATTAACAAGCATATTTTAATTAATTACGCTTAAGGTGTTTTTTCATGCTGATTAATTGGAGAAACACTTTAGTGTAATAGATCATTGGAATTGAGGTGAAAATATGTACATGGCAGGATGATGAAAAGGGGCTTTGGGTGGCTAGTATGACAAAAAAAGAAAATGAAACATTTTCTGGCATTAAAAGTGACTTTAATTAGTCTATAAAAGTCACTTTATTAAATAAAGAAAGGAAAAGTGATTTTAATATTTAATTGGAGGGAAAAGATAAGTGAGTTATAAAAATGGAAATGAGGGGTTCTTTACTCATTCTTTCACTTACATTTTGGAGAAAAGTAGCTCTTAGAGAGTTTTTGGAGAGAAGCTTAGGATTTGAGGAATCTTAGTCACCATAGCTGACTTCGATGTTGAAACTAGACACCCTAGTTGGATTTGAGAGTGAAATCACTTAAATTTCACAACTGTGCTGCAATGAAGAATGACATTTTCACGAGATATTAAAGTACTTAGGTTTTCTCAGTCATTTTTATGAACTTATTTGGTATTTTCTATCTTATTCTTTCAGGTTGATGAAGACCCAAAAAGGAAACATGTTCATTAGCTATTTTGAGGCCGATTTGCAAACCCAAGAAGTGTCAAAGGGACTGCATCTTATTCTATGAGAATGAGTTTCATTCAAAAAAGGAGGGACAAATCTTCCCTACTTGTATCTAGATGAGTTCTCTCTTTACGAAGTCAAACGACTGCATCAAATGATCAGGTGCTCAGTATTTAGCTCACAAATTCAAAGTTCTCAGACTGGCTCGAAACCTGAATGACTGCTTCCGTCTTGTGAAGACGATCGTAACATAATTCATTTCACTGAAAATCGAATCTGGATGAAGGAGAAAAGGCTTGCTATTCGTTTTTCTAAACAACTAAAAAAATTGTAGAACATGATATAATGATGACATGGCAGTACAATCAACATGATGAGAATATTCTTCAGTTTTTTCCTAATGAGGCTGTGACAAGTGTCACTTTAGGATTCACCAGTTTGGTTGTGTGAAGGTGAAATTTCTCAATGTCCTCGAAGGTGGAATTATGGGTTCATGGTGAATATTATGTGGAAATTATATATATATATATATATATATATATTATATATAATATAATATATATATATATAAAGTATATATTATATATATAATATATAAATATATATAATATAAATTAAAATATTATAAATATAAACTATATCCAAATTCGCATATATATAAACAATTTAATGGCGCAATGTTTATGGTGGAAAAATGTACTAAAGGATGGGTGGAGGGCGGGTCCAACTCGTGACCTCCCCCTCCCAACTCCATTAGTTGGACCAAGCAGAGGACTTGTAAACGGTGGTCGTCATACGTAATTTTATGTTCGCAATGATGCCGACGGCGGAGTAGAGGGAGCCAACCCCCTCACCATACAACCACACCATTATACCATGGGCCAACACTAAAGGATAAGTGTGCTTAGAGTGCTACTAATCCGTGTTTAAGTTAATTAATCCATATTTAAATATGGCGACAATTTTGGAGGCATGCCAATTTCGATGGAGTTGCCAATTTTGGCAGTGCTAACTGGAGTCTTCTCCAATTTTAGCAGGGTTTCCTAGGGAAACATTGAATGAAGCACATATTGAGAAATTTTCGACCAAATCAAGCTCAGAAAGAGGTGTTCTTGTCTAATTTAGACATTATGGACACATTGGTGCCAGTATCAAGAGCCATAGTTCTTTGTAAACAACATTTTTGCCACATTAAGCTAATACAAAGGTCCAAGCCATGGAAGCTGGACCAAGGAGATGTAGCCCAGAAGGAGTGAACTCCTTCATCAAAACACTATGTTAATGTGTCTCTTTGATGGTTTGCTGCACTGTACATGTTTGTTGTTCAATATTTATTTCTAAAGCTATTTTTCTCATGAATCTCTTTTAAAACTTAAGGAAATTTCCCTGATTGTATTCACAAACAACTAATGAAACCTCAGCACAAGGAGCAATAGGCAAGGACATATCTATAAATCTATAATTTTTACTAGCACAACAAAACTAATCATACAAAAATAGATCAAGTTGGTATCATAGAAAAAGTTGAATTTCTTGATTGCTTGAGTTTGTGTAATTAAGGTTTTAATGGCTGTAAAATTGTGATGCTTACAAGGTTAAAGTTGCAGAAAGGAGAAGGGAAGATATTGGTTGCAAATCCTGAGGTAATTCCCAGAAGAAGGAGAGCCACAAGGCCACAATATCCACTACCCAAATTTCCAGTTCTAGCTGTACATGAAACTCTTCAAGTTTTGTCTTCAACTAAGATTGAAGAGGTACAATCAGTACCAATTTCTGAGCCTAAATCCATAGCCATTATGTCTCAAGAAAGAGAGCCTAAAGGTCCCTCTTCAGAAGAGGAATAATTCAAGAAAGCTTTCTATACTTTTGCTGAGATGGTTAAAGTCCTCTATCAAGAGAGGAACACTAGAATGGTTGGAGAGAGTTCTAAACCTCTACATGGAGAAGGAATCTCAGAGGACAAAAAGATGAGAAGAAGGATTCCAAAGGGACTGGTGGAAAGACACCTCCATCTCAACCATCCTCATCATCTTCCTCATCATCTCCATCATCTCACACAATATCATCTTCCACTACCACCACTGAAACTACCCATACTCATTCCAAAACCCCAAAAGGAAAGACTCCATTATTGAAATTGGACATAAAATTCAAACTTCTCATGTATAATGGAGAGGTGAATGCATAAAAGTTGGACAATTAGACACGACAGTTGGAGGTATACTTCAGAATTTAGAACCTTCAAGAAGACAACATAAATATCTAGTTCACTTCATTAAGGCTAGAAGGAGTTGCACTAGTTTGGTGGGAAGAAAAGACTCAAGAGGAAATGAGAATCCATGGTAAGATATCCATCACTTGGGTTGAACTTGTTTCTGTAATTAAAAGACAGTTTTGTCCTTTAGCTTATATGCAAAATTCCATTATGAGTTGGCATAATTTTAGGCAGCTTAAAGGCCAATAAATCAAAGATTACACACATGAGTTTAGGAAAAGGGCTTTGTTATTAGGAGTGAATTTGAATTCCCAAGATACACTGCTGGAATATATTGGGGGTCTACATTCCTATCTGAAACATACTATCCTTATGTTTAATCCAAATAACTTAGATGAGGTATGTGTGCAAGCCACACGCCTTGATTCTAGAGGAAAGAACATTAAGGAAGAGGGTAGTAAGAGAAAACCATTCAAGGGAAAGGAGAAAGAGAAAGGTGGAAAATGGAAGGGAAAGAAGAATGCAAGTGTGAAGAGAGAAGGGGATAAAATCACATGCAAACACTGTTCCAAAGAGGGGCATGATGAAGCCCAATGTTGGAAATTTCATCCCGAATTAAGGCATAAGAAACAAAACAATAAAGGAAAACAAAAGATGACCGCTAGCACACAACATGACCTTGGTTCAGATTCTAGTGATGAGACCAAGATTTCAGCCATGGTTACAAAAGGAAAATAAACTGTTGCAAGCACTAGTTCATCACATAGTCAAAATAACACTCCAAATGAAGAGTCAAGAATAGAGTTGTTTCATGTTAGAGTGACTTGAAATCATACAAAGATTGATGCATTATTTGATAGTGGGTCACAATCAAACTTGATTTTAGAAGACTTGGTTAAAAAACTAAACCTTGAAACTGTACCTCATCATAAGCCATATCCATTGGGTTGGATAGTAAACAATGCAAACTTACATGTTACAAGGAAGTGTTTATTCAAGTTCGCCATTACTGAAATGTTCATTGATGAAGTTGAGTTAGATGTAGTTTCACTTGACATCTCAGGAATCATTTTGGGCAGTCCTTATTTGTATGATAGAAAAACATTATTTTATCGCCATGATAAAAATTACTTATTGCTCAAGAATGGGGTAGAGTACATAGTGAGAGCCCATCACAAAAAGCTGAACATTTCTTTGGTTAATGCAGGGCAGATGATGAGACTAGTAAATGCAAGTAAAATTTTTGTGCTTCTCATGAGCAAGAAAAATAATGATATTGATTATGAATCTTTTGAAGGTTGTTATGATAAATTTAAATCTGATTTGTTTGATGTGGTAAGAAAGCATGGTGATATGTTTCAGGAACCAAATGGGTTACCTCCCAAGAGGAGAATTCAACATGAGATTCAACTGCAACAAGATGTTCCACTTTCGAAACATTGGCATGTATCACATGTCTATTATGGAGAGTTTGGAAATCAAAAATAAAATTCAAGAATTTTTGAGCAAAGGTATCATACACCCATGTACTTCACCATGTGGTTCACCCATTGTCTTGGTGCCAAAGAAGGATGGAACTTGGCGTACGTGTGTGGATTTCCATGAACTAAATAAATTCATGGTAAATAATCGTTATCGACTCCCAAGAATTGGTGATTTGATTGATAAATTGAGGTATGCAAAGTATTTCACTAAGTTAGACTTATGAAGTGGTTATCATCAAGTTAGGATAGCAGAAGAAGACATTTGGAAAATTGCATTTAAAATTAAACAAGGATTGTTTGAGTGGCTTGTTATGCCTTTCGGTCTTACAAATGCTCCAAATACTTTCATGAGGGTAATGAATGATGTATTGAGACCATTTATAGATTATTTTTTCATTGTCTACTTAGATGATATACTCATATTCAACAAGTCAAGAGATGAACATGTCATGCATGTAAACAAGGTACTTGATGTCTTGAGAAAAGAGCAATTGTTTTTAAAGATTTCGAAGTGTGAATTTGACAAGACTTCTTTGATGTATTTGGGACACATTGTTGGAGGAAGTGAGATGAATTTCAACTCCTCTAAGGTTGATGTCATTCTGAATTGGCCCAAGCCCAATATTGTTGCAGAGGTAAGAATATTTTTAGGGGAAGCACAATATTGGAGAAAGTTTATTGCTAACTTTTCTTCCATTGCAGCTCCATTACATGCATTGACAAGTGTCAAGAAAGTCTTCCACTGGGGAGATGTATAGCAGAAATCATTTGATGCTTTGAAGAAAAATATAAGTTCAACACCAATATTATCACTTCCGGATCTTAGACAACCATTCGAGATTCAAACGTATGCAAGTGATTATGCCATGGGAGCAGTTCTATTACAACATGGTAAGCCCATTTCATTTCATTTTGAAATATTTAATGGAGCTATAACTAACTATCCCACATATGAAAAATAACTTAATGCATTGGGTACAAAGTGTTAAGAAATGGAAGCACTATTTGATGGGGAACGAGACCATCATCCATACCAACCATCAATCATTGCAGTATTTACAGTCACAGTCAAAGTTGCAGCAGTCACGACATTTCAGATGGATGGGTTTTCTACAACAATTTCATTTGGTTACCAGGTATAAAAAGGGAATCTACAATAAGGTAGCTGATATGCTTTCAAGGCTTATTGTAAATTCATTCGTTATACTCAAGCATAATTCTGTTTTGCATGAAAGTTATATAGAAAAATATGCAAATGATAGTGACTTTCAAGAAGTATATGCAAGCTTGGGTCAAGGAAATCAAACTGAAGAGTTGGATTATCATGTACATAACAATTTGTTGTATCACTTGGGCAAGTTGTATATTCCACAGGGAGAAAGAAACATTATCATAAGGGATGTGCACACTTCATTGATTGCTGGACACGTTGCTGTAGGCAAGACAATAGCGAATCTTCAAAGGTATTGTTATTGGCTATGCATGTTGGATAATGTTTCTCATTTCATAAGAGGATGTTCTTTATGTGCTACAAGTAAGCCTAGCAATAGGAAACTTGTTTCATACACCCCACTTCTGGTACCTTCACGTCCATGGGAGAGTATCTCAATGGATTTTGTAGGAGGTCTTCCATTGTCAAGGAAAGGTCATGATTACTTGTATGCAGTTGTAGACATGTTCAACAAAATGTGCATACTAATACCATGTAAAAAGAAAACTATAATTGAACAAACAACTCATATTTTCTTCCAAAACATTTGGGTTCATTTTGGTCTTCCTACTTCTATTGTAAGTGATCGAGATTCTTGATTTGTTGGGAATTTTTGGTCAAATTTGTGGGACATGATGGACACAAAGTTGAAGAATAGTACAACATTTCGTCCACAAATAGATGGAAAAACCGAGGTGGTCAATAAAACAATTATTCATCTTCCTAGAGGATATTGCAGCAAACATCCCAAGTTGTGGGATGAACAATTGCATTACATACAACATGCATACAACAGGGTAAAGAATTCTTCCACAAACACATCGCCATTTGAGGCATGTTATGGGTACTTGCCAAGATCGCCATTGGACTTCATCTTTGAGAGATATGTTGCTATCGATAAGGCAAGGAAGTTCATAGAGAAAATTAAGTTGATACATCATATAGTGCAGGAACAGCTTGAGAAAAGTCAAAGCAACTACAAGGCAATGCATGACAAACACTGGGTTGATCACAAATTTCAAGATGGCGACGAAGTTTGGTTATATATTAGCAAAGAGAGACTTCAAGAGGAAGGTAAAAGCTTAAACCAATCCATTATGGTCCTTTTAAAATTCTGGAAAAGATTGGTAACAATACATTTAAGCTTGATTTGCTTCCATATATGCAAATATACTCTCTTGTTAATGTTGAGAATTTGAGATTGTTTGAGCCTCCTTTGATTGATGATTAAGGAGATCATGTTCAACTACCATCAATAGATGATTTCTCACCAGAATATCTAGATTAGGTTTAGTAAGATCTCATACTTGACAAAAGAACCAAGACTCCAAAAGGAGGGGATGTTGAATATCTTTGAGTAGGACTCAAGGGACAAAAACCTTATCAAGTCAAATGGTTGCAGACTGAGAAGGTGAGGGAGATGTACCCTCACGTGATGAACAATTGATAGTACTTTTGGGGTCCAAAAGAATTCTAGTGGAGAGGAATGATTAGGTGCTCAATATTTAGCTCAAAAATTCAAATTTTGCAGATTGGCTCAAAACCTGAACCACTGCATCCATCTCGTTAAGATGACCGTAATGCAATTCGTTTCACTGAAAACCAAGTTCGGATGAAGGAGAAAAGGCCTGCTGTTTGTTTTCCTAAACAAATAAAAAAATTACAGAACATGACAGAATGATGCCATGGCAGTACAGTCTGCATGATGGGAATCTTCTTCAATTTTTTCCCAATGAGGCTATGACAAGTGTCACTTCAGGATTTTCCAGTTTGGTTGTGTGAAGGTGAAATTGCCCAATGTCCTCCAAGGTGGAATTATGGGTTCATGGGGATAGGCGGAGGGAGGGTCAAACGCGTGACCTCCCCCTCCCAAATTCGTTACATAACCGTTGGACCAAGCAGTGGACTTGTAAATGGTGGCCGCAATAAGTAATTTTATGCCTACAGCGATGCCGACAACGACGCAGAGGGAGCTAGCCCCCTCACCATACGACCACACCGTTAGACCATGGGCCAACGCTAAAGGATAAGCGCGCTTAGATCACCACTAATCCGAGTTTATGTTAATTAATTCATATTTAAAGATGGATGTAATTTTGGAGGCGCGCCAATTGTTGAGTCCCAAACTTGAACCTTTCCTACACCTTTTTCTAGCTTCTTTCCATTCATATGAACCTCCTAAGTCATCAGCGTAATTGCATATTAGCTAAAAAAAGAGCATTTAAAGTGGTTTCTTGACTATGTGTTTGTGTTGCTATTTGAACTAGATTTTTGTTTATGAGTTGCAGAATCTTGTCACTTTCTACAGCCAGCCCAACTTTCCACAGCTGTTTTGTCAAAGTCTATATTGCAGGTGTCTTCAGGGGAATCGAGCCATATGGGCAAGTTGAAAACAATGTGGACGTGGACCGAGTCTTATTGGCTCAGTCGAATTCATCAAAAGAGGCCATAGCCAACGGGGGGCAAAGCGGTGGTCACCCTAAGAGTCCTATGGTGATAAAACTCTGTTTTTCACCATGTGAAGATTTGCATGGCCTTTCCTCAATCTCAGGAGACGTATTGACACCTATGGACTGCTCCAAGAGCCGAATCCAACAACCACCCTCCAAAGATTTAATTTTCACGGCAGCCATAACGCTATATTCCTGGAAATGGTTGTTCACGTGTCTTTTATCAGCGCAGATTGTAGGAAATTAGTTATGACATCCTCTGTTATAAATAATGCGTTCTCATATGCATATTAGCTAGTCCTCGTAATGTAATTTTTTACTATTAAGAAGCCCACTGTGTGGTGACTTTATTTCTGTGTTATGACTGCATTTTGAATACATGAGAAGACTCTGTTTATAAGCTCAATTCGTGGTTAATAGTTGTTGCCCGAGGACTCTGCAAAGGGCCCCTGCACAAGCAGAGGTTTCGTTCATTACTGTATAGTTTCATGCTTTATTGCCTTACGTTCCTTATGCCATAATCATTCATGTATATGTATTGCATTGCTTATGGTCTTCACGTTTTGCTTCTGTCCATAAATTTTCATGCTTTATACTGATGTTAACTGATCAATGTCTTTGTTCTAGATTAGGCAGCCCAGGCATTTGCACATAGCTTTCACAATGATTAATGACATGGAATTATTCTTGTCCTTCTGCTGATTTATTTTCCTTAGTTTTCAATCCCATCACTCTTTTATTTATTTCAGTTATTAGTTAGATTAGAAATTAAATTACTCATGTCATTATCAATTACCTCCCGAGGATTGAAGTATGAAATGTGTAGTTTGATATTAGGTTATTGTTCTGAAAGTTAGTTATTGAATTGCTCATGTCATTTCAGTTACCTCCGAAAGCCATAGCGGGACTAATGGCGAGGGATTGAAGTATGAGTGTGTAATTTGATATTAGTTTATTTTCCTGCAAATTAGATATCAGATTTCTCAAGTTGTTTATGATTACCTCTGAAAGCCATAGCGAGACTAATGGCGAGGGGTCAGAGGATGAACTGATGTAATTTGATTCTAGCTTTATTTTGTTTGCAATTTTTGGATTTCTTTGAGTACAGTTTCTTTTGTATTTAGACAACAACAAGGATACTAGGTTTCATGATCAATAGCTCACTGTTTGTTTGATTAGAATAGTGGTACATTTTCATTTTTTTGTTAGAAGTTAATTTTGTCATTGCATATTTCTGTAGTTGGGGAAATCAATATAAAGGACACGATTGCCTTGAACATTTATATCCATACTCCTCTTTTAGAATTTTCTTCACACATTAGGAAACCAACCAAGATGAAAACCCCCATAACACATAAAAAAACCAAAAACGACAAAAAGTAAGAGATAGGTTATCTTGCACATATAGTGTGCCGCACTTCGTCAGTTTACGAATCTCGGATTGACAATTAAATGCAACAATTTAGGACACACTAAATTGACCAAACATTTTGGCGCCGTTGCTGGGGAAGTGTAACTAGGTAGTCAATTTCTTAAAAAAAAAAACAACAACAAAAAGAAGGGAAAATTGATAACTTCTTGAAGTATGCTCTCCTATTGCACCTAGTGTGATCTAGAGGATCAGAAAAGAGAGTTGTTGGTTCAATAATTTCTTAAGTATGCTCTCTTCTTGCACCCAGTGTGACCTGGAAGATCAGAAAGAGAATTATTAGTGCAACTTAAAAATAAAAAATGACATGCATAGAGCAAGAGATTCTAGGGGAAGGTTTATAGCTAGAGCCAAGAGTTCGATTTTCACAAATCCATCTTCTTTAAGGCATAGACAAGATTCACCACCATCTACTCCTAGCCTTAAGATCCCTGGAATTCTAGGAGCAGCATCTGAATTAGAGGATTCACCTACACTATCTACCAAATCTCATTGAGAAGAAGACCCTTTCTTTAATTCTACAGGAGAGCATATTGTAATTAAAGAGTAGAATCACCCGAAGAAGAAAAGGAAGAAACTCCCTCTCATCCTCCCTTGATAGAAGAACCAGAGGAATCTGAAGAAATTATCATGACAGAGGAAGTAGTAGATGGATTCGGAGGTAGAGGTAGAGGTAGGGGAGGAGGAAATAATGGAGGCAACAATGGTAGAGGTGGAGGTAATAATGGAAGAAATGGGGAAGGAGACAACTAGTTTGGATTCCCTATAGTTGATGAGGAAACTCATACAACGATGAAAAACATCTCACCATATGTCCTCCCCAACTTTTATGGATTGCGAAGTGATGATCCTGAAACATTTCTATTTGATTTTGAAGTCGTGTGCCGAACCTATGATTATATGGAAGACTCTAAAAAACTCAAACTGTTTCCTTCAACATTGAAGGGAGTCGCTTTGAAATGGTTCATGGGATTAGTCACCCAATCTATTAGGACTTGGACTGATATGAAACAAACATTTTTGGATAGATACCTGGACTATTGCATGCCCACCAAGCACAAGGATGAGGTATTCAAAATGGTACAAAAAGAAGATGAGAACTTGGAGGATTTACTTGAAATATTTCAATACAACTTAAAGAGAGAAAAGATGAGCAAGTCAGATGAGGAAACATTAAAAGCCCTTTTATTGAAGGCCATCAGAGATGAATCGATAGATATTTTAAACATGATGGGGAAAGGAGACATTTCTCAACTTCCACTTCATGACAATGCAGAACTATGTGTCCATCTCTCGAGAGGAAAATCTAAGACAGGAAAAGGGCCTAGAGATCCTTCTCTCATAAGGGAAAACAAATCTGCAACTGGATCAGTAAGTAGGGCAAAAATTGGCAATATGCTTGATGAATTGAAAACTAATATCTTGGGGAGCCTTAGTAAACAACTAAACACCCTTAAAATTCAAAACAAACAGAAAGAAAAAACTGATGCTCTAGCCATCTTTTGTCCGAAATGTAGGAAGAAACATGCTCTAAGGGAATGCCCCTTGGATGCAAAAATTGTAGAAACATGTATGGTTTTCTCAGAGAATCATGAGACCAAGGATTGTCCTTCAATTCCTGGACTCAAAGATATCTTTCAAGAAGATCCAAATTCAGTAGAATCTCTCTTTTTTGTTGCGAGAAGACCTTGGCAGGGGCAACAAACTCAAGGGTTTAACAACCCTATGAATTTTCAACTCCCACCAAATTGGAATCCTTGGCAACAACCTTGGCCCCAACCTCAAAATCCATATCAATCATGGATACAAGGTATGCAAAATCCTTATGGGAGATTTGCTCAATTTTATCAATTTCCTCCATCTTTTCAACAAACTCCACAGCTTCCAAATCAAAGTCCACAACGTTCATTACCATTTCCTCAACAACAACCTCCTCAACAAAATCCAAAGCCTCAACTCATGCTCCCGTTTCAATAGAAGACCAATCAACTTCCAGCTCAGCCATTGCCAAACCCTAACAATAAAAATCCTCAGAATACTTACATGATAGAAGGACAACAATTTCCTGCCTATATGATTGTTCCTCTCAATTATGTACAACTCAGGTCTGGTAGAGTTTTAGAAAAACCTTCTATAGATGTTCAAGAGCAAGAAACCTCTAAGGAGGACTCCCTTAAAGTCAATAAAGGTTTTGAGGAAGCATCTCTTCAAAAATCAAACACTCAAAAAGAGAAAGAAAAGTTAACCCCCACAACTCCTATAGTTGAGCAACCTGAATCTTCATCCACACCTCCTTTCCCTGAAAGATTACAAATTGATAAAGGGGTGGAAAAACAAATCTTGTTGCCTAACTATGATTTTCTAGATGAATTAAAAAATGTCTGTATCAAGATTCCCTTGCTACAAGCCATTAGAGAGATTTCTATTCTAGAAAAAACAATAAAGGAGTTGAGTCTCAAAAGACCAGGAAGGAAACCAAGAGATACAAGAAGAATCCACCTGGTAGGAAAAATTGCAGATATCATGATGGGAAAAATTACCAAGCAAAAGTATGTAGATCCAGGTAGTCCAATTGTCAAGACACATATAAATGGGATAGAAATTCCAAATACATTGATTAACGTAGGGGCCGCTATCAACATTATGAGTAGACAGACTATGGAACAGCTGGAACTTCCTAATCTCCTCTTTACACCTACTTTACTGCAACTTGCAGATCGATCAATTATCAAACCAGATGGTGTATTAGAAGATATTTCAGTCTCCTTGGATTCTTGGTAGTATCCAGTAGATTTTATGATTTTGACCCGCAAGAGTAATCTACGAGGGCACCCACTTATCTTAGGAAGACCTTGGCTAGCCACAGCTGATGCTTTCATTAGTTGTAGATCTGCGGATATGTACATTTTTAATGGAAATTCGACAAAGAAATTTAATTTGTATCCTCCAGCAAAAGCAATCATAGAAGTAGGAGATAATGAATGGGTCGATGATGAGGACACCATACAACCTGTCTTTACCATTTCTGAAATTAGTGAGGATAGTCAAATTCTGAACACATTAGAAAATTTTGAGATATCTTCAGAATATGACCCCACACAATTTCAGTTGGAATCTGACATTGAATATTTATCATCAAGACAAATGTCTCTTTACTCTATGGAAGAGTTTGGTAGTTCTTCCATTGATATTTTTCTAGGTAAAACATTAAATATCAACAAAAATTCGGAAAAGTCACAACAGGAAGAACTAACCAAAATCTTGCAAAAACATTCTACTGCATTTGCATGGGAGTATACTGATATGAAAGGTATTGATCCTAAGACTTGCATCCATCACATCTACATTGAGGAAAAAAATAGACCAATTAGACAACCTCAAAGAAGGATGAATCCAAATATTAGGGAGATAGTGAAAGAAGAGCTCCAAAAACTACTCAATGTAAACTTCATTTATCCAAT
>APFE031149506.1:4483-15648 GCA_000404065.3 Pinus taeda
TAAGCAACTTCACCTAAACTGGAATTGCCCTTATTATTAACAACCTAACAATCTAATATCGAGAGTAAGCAAAATGAAACAAACATACCTGTGTAGTTGTTATTGGTGTAGTACCCAGATTGTTGGCCAAATAACGCTTATCTTCACAAAGATCTACAATGTGAATAAAATTCACCATTGAATCAGCCACTTAGGTCTTTCAAAATTTGTCTTATGTGTTCAATTACTTATCTCTGAATTACCTTTCTAAACCATCTGGTTGTTTCTTACCGAATAATTCAGAGGTATGCATGTTTCATTATCTGAAGAAGAGATAGATGAGCTAGAGAAAGCTATTGTCCTGTCTCTGAAGTATGAACGGGGAATTTCAGTATCATATGAACTTGGTTTCAGTTATGTTTTTTATGCTGCTGGCTTAAGCCATTATGCTTGATGGAAAAGCCCACAATCTTCTTGGCTGTAACTTGTGAGAGTGTGCCCAATACTTATTTTATGCTTTTAGCTCTTACTTTTGATATTTTGAGCTTCATGTCTATTATATTTCTGCTTTTACTTTTAGGTCAAATCAGTATTGAAGTATTGGTTCGCCATTTGCTTTCAAGTACATTACAGTCCTAACAACAAACCACTGGTAGCAGAGAAATTACACAAGGTTTACCCAGGCCTTCTATGTCTGCAATACTTCTAAAGCATACATAAACAACATTACTCTTTTCACATAGCAAAAAAGCTAAAGAAATTTGATAAACCTTTTCGGCCAGTACCAGCACATAGGATCTCACAAGACCAGAGGTTTTGGGAAGACTCTGTCCTCACCTGGAATAATCACTATCCAAGCTCTCTCAAGGAAAAATATTTCATTTCCAAATTATGGAATCTGATTCCAAAGTTTGTCACTTGGAAAATTTGGAATAAGATCATCTTCCATTAGTGAAAAAATTAGGGCCTACTGCAAAAGATCAAAATGAGGCGATCAGCTATACAGACAAGTAATTGCAATGGGTGAAAGGTTGGGGTCTTGAAGAGTGGACTCAATTTTCAGACTCCCCACTTGAGATTCTTTCCCCAGTTCAGCCCACTCTCTCATGTATATGGTAATATATTCTTCCTTGATGGGAAAGCAAAATGAAACCGAGGCAGAGCATGGGGAGGGTGCTCAAGGGACCCATGAGAAAAGACCAGACTAAAATTTGCTCAAGCATGAGCATGTGACCAAACCACAAATAATATTGCAGGACACATTTTATGCAAAGGCCTAAAACTGACATCCAAATTAGACGTTTGAGACATCAAAATTGCAGAGGACTCCAAAATTATCATTGACATTATGAATGGGGTGGCCTTCCCCACTAGCATTAACTTGTCAAGAATTATTACTGAAGATAAATCATTGACCTCAAACTTAAAACAATAAGTTTTATGCAAGTCTATATAACATTTAACTCATAAACCAATGCACTTACTTATAAGGGGGCTGATCTCAGCATAAGAGATTCAGATGAACAAATCATCTTGCAGTAATAGTCTCAGCATTAAGTAATATCTGGCACAATCTAAGCAAGGTTTTCTTGGGAGTTAGGATAATCCACCAACAACCAAGCAGAAGTGATGACATTTTAATATATTATCAAGGTCTAGAAAATATCCTTTACCAGGTTCCTGTCGATTGTTTGGCTTTCCAGTAGTTCAATTCTGCATTTCAAGGTTTGTTTTTTCAGCATTTTTATGGAGAATACTTGCCAAAGCATCGTATTGGTTAACTCTGATACCCATCCAATGAAGAAGACTACTTGCAGCTGTTCCCAATCAGGGACCTGGGACAATCATATCAGTGCTAGGGATTCTAACTTGCTTTGGGAAAATTGTCTAGGTACACGTTCTGGTCTTATGTCATTCACTGCTGCTATTTGTATATTCGGAATTGGCAGGTCTATCTATGAAGTATTTTGCATAAGATCAAATAAATTCATCCATGGCTCTGTTTGATCTTAAATATAACATGAACTTAATTTCTAGATGTGGGGCTATACCTTTATGTGCTGAAAGTATTAGGCCTAAGTGTACAGTTGTCATTTCTTCTGTAGGTATGGATAGTCAACAGGCCAAAAAGAAAGACCGAGTAGATGGGTTTGATGATGGTCGTGAATCAAACATCATGGATATTTGTCACGGTTGTTGAGATGATATTTATGACACTGCAAATTCGGATGCCCTGATAGAGAAACTACTGGAATTGCCACCTGATCTCCAGAATTTAAAAGAGAGGGACGAAGGGCCAAGGACTGGATCTGAGAAAAATAGAGGTGACTATGGGATTCTGGAGCAGAATATGAAACAGTTTCATATGGGAATTCCCAATCTGAAAGAAGATTATGAGATCCCTCAAAACTTGACAATTGGCGAATTGGGTCAAAGAATGAATTAACGAGACCATACTGCCAGTTTCGTGACCATGGGAGACACTGATTTAGAATCATAGATTGATTCAAAATTTATGCAAAAGGAATCTTCAGAAAGTACTGATGCTTTCCAGAAAATGGTAATTAAGATTGAAGCAGAATTACCGGATGAGATCAGAAAAGGGCAGGAGTTTTAGAGGGCAATTGAAGATTTGTAGAAAACGTTCGTCAGTTTAGGGCAGTTTGATTCAATGCAAGAGAAAATTACTATTTTGCAACAGGAACTGCAAGCCAAAACCGAGCTTGCTGAGATCCAACAGAAACAAATTATGGATCTCCTACAAGCACATGCAAAATTCAGATGGTATACGATATACCTGTTGAGTCTTTGAGCTGCACTCTATGTATGCAGCAGCACCGACCTGTTTCCTCAACTCCTCACCCTGATATGCAGCAGCACCGACCTGTTTCCTCAACTCCTCACCCTGATATGCAGCAGCACCGACATGTTTCATTCAAAATGTACAAAACAGATATGTAGCGTGCATAAATTTAAACAGATTCACAAGGCTACACGGCCCTCATGCAGGGAAGAAAGACAAAGACACGTTTCAGTCATTGCCAGAGTTTCATCGCCAAGATGCCTAGCGTTTCATAGCCATAGCTAGATCCTCTCTGTCTTCCAGCGGGTGGGAAAAAAAAGACATAGATTGAAAAAAACATATTAAACCAACAGCCGAAAACACTCTAATCGTCTAACACAGAATCAATGGCTCAGGATCGTACACGTCACATATTTGGGATGTCTTTCTCAGAGGGAACGCCTTACCGCGTAATTAAACAAATGTCAGTGCATGGAGGAAGGCTGGACACCTTGCAACAAGGCCAGGCCTTTAAGGCATTTCCACTTCCGTTTTGTTTTTACAAGCATGCAATACTGGAATGACAATTAAGGAGGAGTGATCTTATATTCATTGTGAATAGACTTGGTAGGATGATAAGGGAGTGCAATCAATAGAGTATATTTATGAGAGAGGAGATTAGAATCCACGGGGAGGTCAGTGCACAAAGACTAACTGTGGTAGAAACCAAAATTGATCAATTTCAGGTGCTTATGGATATGGTGCAAGTAAAATTGGAAATTATCATGGCTATGGAGGAGACTAAGTAAATTTGGCAACATGGAATCTTCCTAGGAATCCTCCAGTGGCACACCTACAAGAAGAAAGATAAATAACAATGGACACAACGGGAAACCTAAGAGAGAACGAGGAGGAGCATCCAACAGAGCAGAAGGAAGCAAGACACAATCTCACCCCAGATTTAAGTAATTAAATGTATTGCTAATATACAGTTTTTAGTAGTGTCTTTTGGAAGATATATAAATATAGTAGAAGTAGAATTTCTTAGTTTAGTAGAAAAGCTAGAAGGAAAAATGATATTGTAATCTGTATAGGAATAGGAGAAGTAACATCTGAATATCTATGTCTAGACTTAAGACTAGACAATTTCTCTATAATACCCAAACCCCTTTACAAATATTTATCTATCATGTTTACAGGGCCTTTTTTTTCTTAATAAGTATTAAATAAACAATGTTAAGGGGATGCTTTCAAAATATTAAATGTGCTAATTTTTGTAATAATACAACAGGAGGTCTTCGAATTAGCACAAAAGTCATATGGGACCAAAGCTGGGGTGGATAATGTATAGGCATGGGTCCCAAACTTCGTCATTTATACCTGTCAACATAATCTATGTGTGGTTTTCTGGAAACCATAAACTGCCCTCGGGAACACCCTAGGCAGTTTTTGGAATGAAGAGGAGGCGTTAATGATATGAATCGTAACTGTTGATCTATTGATGAGCCGTCTGGGTAAAATCACTCTCGAAGGCTACCCACCGTTTATCTTTTGATTCGATAGAGTTTGCAGGATTGCTTTGATTTGGACAAGAAATAATGTAAGTTGTTGATGGCGTAAGTACCTGCAAAAATATATCTTACATCCTTTTTTTGATTGGCCTCCCATAGTGCTGACTTCTGGCATGTTAAACTATCACTACGACCATAGCCTACATCTCAAGAAATACTAGCAATGTGACCGTAGTAAGAGTTTTGGTTACGTCCATATGACAAGTTGATATTGTATCCTGCATGAGGCTTTTCCTGGCCAAGCATCAGATTCATTAACCCAGAACCATAAGAACTGCCCAATGAATCCCTCATCAGTGCTCAATATTCCTAAGGAGGAGAGTTCATCACACTTCTTCCTCTAGGGAAATAATTTGCATCCTTTTCAACTGCATCGAGAGCTATAATGGTGATGCCTTGTTTCTTTCCTTATAATTCACATAGGAAAAGTCATTGGAAGAAAGTTTATATCTAGTCCTAATGATGCTATTGAATATATTACCATATTGAAATAACATCACTGAAATGAAAATTTAGAGATCTAACAACACCAAGCTGAGAAATTTCCACACATGCATCCAACATGTGGATTATATCGACATGAATTCCATGTTTCTCTCTTCTAAGTACAATGGTTGTTTTCAATGGAAATGGATACTTATTAAATGGTATACTATTTTTCGTCTGCTCTAATGGAAAATAATAGTACAATTGAGAATATGTAAAAGGCTTAGGAAACGTATAGAAAGCCCCTGTGTATTTGATCCCCATAATAAAAAACATCCAATCCATAATCACATGTTTTGAGAAGCATCTCATCTTATATGGCCAACAACAACATCATATTTATTTAAAACTTCAAGGGGCATGGGAAAAATGTTTGCAACTTGACCATCAATGAAAATGTGTCAAAATGAGATGCTTGGATTAATAAATAAAAAACTCACTGGTCAGCTCTATAGAGGAGAGTCTAAACTAAGAGAGTCTGGCTCTGCAGAATGCTCTACATTCTCAATAAACATCAAACATTATATAGCATACATAGCAATAGAAGAGTTAGAACCATACCCTAAGAAATAGAAACCAATTCCTATTTTAAGGTCACGTGAACCAACTCACACTATTGTAGGATTCTCCATTATCTTCAACACTCCCCCTTAATGGAGAAGGGGTTCACAAAAATGCCTAAAAAAGTTTTAAACTTAATTTTTCCAAGAGGCTTAGTGAAAATGTCTGCAACATTATCACACGTTTTACAATATACAAGCTAGATTTCCTTTGGTTGAAATTTCTCCCTAACAAAGTGGAATTGTGTATCAATGTGTTTAGTGTTCTTGTGAAACAACATATTATTAGCAAGTTTGATTGAACTCTGGTTGTCACATCTGATTGTTGTTGCATCTTTCTATTCTTCCTCGACATCCTGGAGAAGTCTCCGTAGCCAAACTACCTCACATGTTGCTACACACATAGATTAATACTCTGTTTCTGTTGAAGATAAGGAAACTGTGTTTTGTTTCTTACTGCTCCATGTAATCACCCCAGATCCAATGCTGAATGCATAGCCTGTTATGGATCTACGGTCGTCTACATTTCTAGCCCAGTTAGAATCTGTAAATCCTGTCAATCTACCATTAGAAGAATCAGTATAAATAATACCATAGCCTATAGTTCCTTGTAGGTACCTTAAGACACCTTTTGCTGCATTCCAATGACTCTCAAGTGATTTGGACATGTATTGACTTAGCACACTGACTGCATAAGCCAAATCTGGTCTAGTAGTGGTTAGGTAGATTAAGCTCCCAACCAGCTGTCTATAAAGTGCCGCATCTACCTCTTTAGAGCCATCCTCACACTGAAGTTTAATTTTCTGCTGTAGTGGTACTGCGGTAGCCTTACACTGATCCATCCTGAATCTTTCCAGTAGACCTCTGACATACTTACCCTAGGATAGACAAGTTTGTCCTGAATCTCTCCAGATCTCAAGACCCAAACAATATCTTAATTCACCAAGGTCTTTCATTTCGAACACGTGACATTTGTTGCTTGATTTCTTTGATTAGAGAAATAACATCACCTGTAATAATTAAATTATCTACATACAAAGAAATCAACACTATGAACCCCTTTTCATCCTTCATGGCATACATATTAGGGTCATTTTTATTTCTATTGTAACCAAGTTGCAGAAAAAATGAATCGATCTTTTCATACCAGGACCTCAGTGCTTGTTTTAGTCCATATAGAGCTTTCTTTAATATACAGACTAAATGTTCTTTCCCTTTCTCGACAAACCCCTTAGGTTTCTCTAGATAAACCACCTCTTTCAATTCCCCATTTAAAAATGCAGATTTTACATCTAGTTGGTGAATCATCCAGTGTTTCTTAGTAGTTAAAACAATCAACCTTCTGATAGTATTTAGTTTAGCTACGGGGGCAAAGGTTTCTTCATACTCAATGCCTTCTTTTTGTGAATACCCCTTTGCTACCAATCTAGATTTTAATTTATCTATGGTTCCATCCGCATTCATCTTGGGTTTATACAACCATTTACAACCTATGGTTTGTTTCCCTTCAGAAAGTTCAACCAACTCCCAAGTGTTGTTTCTAATTATAGATTCATATTCTTGATCCATAGCTGTTTTCCATTCACTACATTCATTTTCTTCCTTATAACTAGAAGGTTCAACAACATTCATCATACTAGTTATAAAAGCCTTTTCCCTATATCTTACTGGCAATTGAGCTTTTCTACTTGATCTCCTGAGTGGTGGGGTAGCTTCAAACCTTGTCTCATCATCATTTTCTGGACTTGGCTTGACAACTACATCATCTTCTTTCCCTTCCTACTGCTGCATCTTTAACTACTCATTGTTGTCACGTGCTTCATCACATCCTTCTTCCACCAACAAGGGCACTTGCCATTATTCCTTGGCAATCTCATGGCTTCCATCATTAACATACTCATGAAACACTACATCTCTGCTTGCAAACACTTTATGAGTAGAGGGATTAAACAGGTTTGTAAGCCTTAAATTATGTACAATAGCTAGCAAAAATACATTTGATGGCCTTTGAGTCAAGTTTCTTTCTATCTTCCTTTGGGATATGAGCAAAGGCTTTGTTGTCAAAAAATCTCAAATGCTTAACTGCAGGCTTAAAACCAAATAAAGCTTCAAAATGAGTTTTAAAATCTAAACTTCTTGTTGGAATCCTATTCTTTAGATATACTACAGTATTAATCGCTTCAGCCCAAAAGCCGTTAGAAATATTCTTACCTTTCAACATACTGTGAGCACACTCCACAAGGGTTCTGTTCTTCCTCTCTGCAACACCATTTTGTTGAGGAGTGTGGGGTACTATAAACTACTACTGTATCCCATTATCTTTGCAGTATTTGAGTACAAAAGCTTTCTTGTACTCTCCCCCTTGATCCAAGCGGAGAATCCTCATGCATTTACCTGTCTGTTTTTCAACCATACTTCTGAACTCCTTGAAGTATTCAAAAGTGTTGCTCTTCTTCCTGAGGAAATACACCCAAGTAAATCTAGTACAGTCATCAATAAACAATAAAAAATAATATGCACCGCCTAACGATCTTGTATGCATAGGCCCACATAGATCTGTGTGTACCAACTCGAGTATATCTCTCTTCTTTCTATCATGATTCACAAGAAATTCATCTTTGTGCAACTTTCCCAGTGCACATGCATCACAATTAATATGAGAAGATTTTAAAACGAGAAGATCTTCGACCATACCTCTTTTCTGTAAAAGCAACAAATCATTGAAGTTAATATGGCCGAACCTCTGGTGCCATAAGTCCACTATAGTTATGTCAGATGATGCTAATGCCTAATGTGGTGTGATTTTGACATTTAACTTGTACAATCTTCCCACACGAATACCTGATGCAATAGACTTCATAGAATCCAACGGGTCTTTAATGACACAATATGTTTTATAAAACTCTACCTTGAGATTCTGATTAGTCATAATAGAAACAAAGATCAGATTCTTTTTGTGTAGAAATTCCCACTGTAGATCAATAGATTATGCAATATACTAAAACAAAATACAAGATCTCCTTCTACAACACTTTGCTGAAGCTTAATCAATTTGAGCATGATCAATGAGAACACATATAACTGAGAATGAGAAATAAATCACACATAACACAAAAGAAATAACCTAGGGAAAGCCTCAGCCTAAAACCCCAACTCTGTATTATCATACAAGTGGAAATATAGTTTGGATTACAAAAAGAATCAGCTCACAAGTTATCCTGTTTTCTCTGCAATCCCTTTGCTGCTCATAGACAGTCAAAGGCCTCTCTCAAACCTTCTCCTCTACCCTCCAATCCTCCTATTTCTTTGCGCAATTTTTCTTGGGGTCCAGTGCTTCCACATGTGTGAATTCCCACCTCACACTACTCACTTGGCTCAGAAATAATTGCACAAACCTGAAGGAGATAATTCCTTCTGTATGGATGAGTTTCCTTTATAGGAAAAATTCATCCAACTGATAGTTCTCATATGCAGTTATCATGAAGACAAGTCACGTATATACGCGAGTTAGAAGCTGCATAGTCCCATATATGTTGGTTTGATGAAGAAGTAGTGGGACAAACTCAGGAAAAGGGGTCTAATATGGTTCAGTCAATTATCAATTATCTTTTTTGTTCTGACTGATGATAATTACAGTTTGTTAATGATATGTAGAAGTGATTGTGACCCTCATAAATTGTTGATGATTTGATGTATAACTAGTTGATGGTGATGCCTTGATGATTCTCACTGATATATGTAATGATCAGATTTGACAATGAACAATTGGTATAGGTTGAGGGAGAGAATATGTTATGCTTCTAATAATGCATTGGTGGCATTATGTTTAGAAGTCTTTGGTACTTATGTTGTTGAAGTGTTTAAATGATACATCATGCTATGCTACAGTCATCAGTTTCCTATGATGAAATCTCAGATGATACTTATATTTCTTGAGCCACATAGTTGTTATTCAAATTAGATTTATGGATGATTGTGGATAACCGTTTTGATGATGCATATAGTACATATGATATGTTTCTTACATGGTGATCTTCATAAGGTCAAGAAGAAGTACAAAGCTTGAGTACACAACTTCAATATTTGATGATGAGTCACTCATTTCTTTTATGATGCTGTCATCATGCCTTCAAAGATGCATAAAGTTCATATGGTGTAGTTATGATGCAGGATTCCTATAGTTCTTGGCTCTCACATGGTTGAGGATTGCTGATGTTGATGGTATCAAGAAAGCTTAACAAATGACTATGATCTCATGGTTTTCTAGATACATAATTGTTATCTGGGAATAGTGTCCACTCGGATGCTGCTATTCCCACTAAGATGGGTGGCTATCTTAGAAACAAACAATCAAAGTCTACTATTGTTTCCTCTTATGAAAATAGACGAGAGGAGAACCAAGAAGACCAACCTGAGTCTTGCGCTTGATTTCCTCTCATTCTTGATAGAGCTTCGCCGCTTCTTCTTTGTCTGCCTAACTTCAAAAGAACCTGTGGAATCACAACAACATACTACTATCCAAGAAACAAGGATCTAAATTCATAAATAATACCGGATCAGATGTGTATTAACCATATACATGCATATATAAACAAGTACACAAGAATATGGAAGGAAACAAGAATAGCTTTATTAAGATAAAAGTAGCAAGAGGATTACAACCATGTGCTCTGACCCAGCATCATCCCACAGCTAATAAGCCCTTCTTCACCTCAAGCAAAGCTTAGATCACCCAACACTATGAATCTACATTAGAAAACCAACAACACTTCTCTATAAGATACAAAATTCCAACCTCTGGATCTCTGTGATGAGGGATCCATATATAGATGATTACAGAGAGGTGAGTCATTTTCTCGGATCTTGATTAGTGTCTTCTCTCTGATAGTTCCTACTTCCACTTGGAGAATGATGATCTCTTACTCATCCCTGGTCGAAAATAGAGAGGCAAGTGTCAGAGGGGATGCTTCTGGAAGATTCCATGAGCTTCCACCTCGCATTTTTGTCCCTTCCATTTGTCCATTCTCGACCATCACACCCTACAGAGGAGAAAATCAGTATGCATCGCACCTTGTACACTGGGAAGGTGATATGCATCGCACCCTTTGAATTGAGCTTTTAGTATGGTCCAGTTTTGACCATTTATGAGCAGTTTTTAGTGGAGAACTTTTGGGAGATGATGTGATCAGCTGACCTTGTTCCTTTAGGCAGTGAAGCAACACTTTTAGGGACTTAGGAGCCCTCAGTGTATGGACATTTATGATTGGGGTTGAAGTGCCCAAAAATGTCTATAACAGTTTCCCCCTAAAGCATGAAGTCGTTAATCTTTCTGATGTTGGGTGAAATGCTTTACTATGAGGATCTGAAGTTTTTCTAAGCTGGGAGGTGACCTGTAATAAGATACAATACAATACATTATTTTGACAACATTTTTCATGATCTAGCTAAGGCGGGCATTCCCATGCTTAGCTTTATAAATTCATTTTCATGTACATAGGACAGATAATCGTCTGTGTGACAGATTGATGATATGGACACATCATCCTTTGATTTGGATGATCATCTATTTGGAAATGATGTACACTGTATGTTTTTATATTCTTGAATATATCGCAGCCCAGATGGATGAAACTAGATCCGGGGTCTTCAAAACTCGTTCAATCTTCACTCGGAGTACAAATCGATCCATGTGAAAAATGTTATGGAGTTGAACATGGAAAGACATCGCCTAATTACCAGCCAATGATGTAAGCTGTTAACAGGCGCGAGAGGAATCACCAATAATGA
>APFE031149506.1:21437-44799 GCA_000404065.3 Pinus taeda
CACCTTGTACACTGGGAAAGTGATATGCATCGCACCCTCTGCACTGGGTTTTCAGTATGGTCCAGTTTTGACCATTTATGAGCAGTTTTAGTGGAGAACTTCTGGGAGATGATGTAATCAGCTGACCTTGTTCCTTTAGGCAGTGAAGCAACACTTTTAGGGACTTAGGAGCCCTCAGTTTATGGACATTTATGATTGGGGTTGAAGTGCCCAAAAATGTCTATAACAATATTGCTATCTCTTTGATGGATATACATTATTCTAGATACATGGATGATTACTTAAGTTTCACATTGATAAATATTGTTGGTTGGCCAAGAGAATGGTGTTATTGCAGGTCTCATGAAGACATAACTATTTGAAGACATGGATGTTCGGAGACATGGCTCACTTAGTCACATAATGATGATGCCTTCTTACTTTATGATGATAGGTTTGATACTCGCATATGTTGATTATCATGGTTAATGCTTATTAGATGTGGGATGTTCCCTAGTGATGATACATTGTTGATATATTGAGGGTTCTTGTGGAAAGATCATGCAATTTTTGATGATGATGTTATGATCATAGATGATGACTATGGTGTTTTCACATACATATGATATGATGTGAATGATTTTGTGAATATGACATATGCTTAGTTGATTCATGGAAGGTCATGATAAGGATCTTTCTACTAAGGAAACAAAGCAATTTGATCTTGATGAGATCAAGAGGATAAGTTGATATCTATATACGTCATACTTTATCACAGGTCAATGATATTTACATTGTCATATATTGGGAACTAATGATGGACATATACAAGTTATTGGTCTGGATGATGCTGACATATGCTTATGGTGCAGATCATATATGGTATATGATCTGCTGATGACTATCATGGCCTTGTTTAGATCTTTGATCTTTGTTATCAATGTCATCATTTGAAGTAAAGGTCATATAAAGGCCCATGATGTAATAATATGAAGTTTTTGGTTCAGAGGTTTTATGATTCAATATCTTTAGAGGTATACACAGGTTGGGCTAAAGGAAGTAGCGTATACATGCACATTGGCTTCATTGAAGGAGTGTATACATTTTGACACATGATTTTTGAGGTTACAGTTGGTTCTGGTTGTTGATGCAGTGATTCAGATCTGTGTATTGGTTACACTGATCTGTTCGCTCTAGTTGATTAGTTGAAGTTGATCAAGTCTGAATGATTGTTTGATTCAGTTGATTCAAAGGTTTAGTGATTATTTGATTCAGTTGTGTCAAAGTTTCAGAGGTTTCAATGATTGATTTTTTTAGTTATATCATAAATTGATGATTGGTTTTCAGTGATTCGTTGATGCAGATGTATTTGATGGTTGTATTGTAGTGGTAATTGATTTTGATATTCAATGTTACTAATGGGTCCAGTGTGAAAATTTGATGAAACATGGCCTTGATATTTTAGTGTTGTGTACCAGGGGTATTCAGTGTGAAAATTCATGAAACATGGTCCGTAGAGGATGCTGAGGGTTGAAGCCTTCAGTGAGGAAGTCAAAGCTTCCTACCTGTAGTGGCTGGTGATTTTATCAGGGGGTTGGAGCTTCCTTCCCATAAAAGTTGGAGAATGAGTGAAGGTTTTAACCTTCTATAGGTTGGCGCCTATGTACTAGTAAATATATTAGTTGGTATAAGAGCTAAGGTGTTGTAGCTCCCTTCTAGTAGAAGCTGGAGAATGAGATAAGGTTGTAGCTTTCTGCAGGAGGGTGCCTATGTACTAGTATGAGTTTGCACCAGTATAAGATTGTAAATAGATTATTCTTTATATTAAAAAGAAGATAGATACAACAACAACAGGTGGCTTTTCTCCCACATTGGGTTTCCACCTTAAATCCCGGTGTTCATGTGTGTTTCTTATGTGTAATGGTTTATTCTGTTATTACTGCACATGGTTACAATTTAGTTTTTAATAAAGTATTGGTGCACTAATTAAAGATCAACATATGATGAATTAACTGAATCATAAGTTCACTAGATATATGCTAGTTTCCTTAAGAACAATTGCGTGCACACGTGAGTTCTCTTCATTGAAGTATCGTATGTAAATCTAATTATGGAAATGAAAAAGTTATTGATTTGTAAATATTGATTCACTCCCCCCCTAGTATTATTCACAACATTTCTTTGTGAAAGAAGGATTTAATTGTTTGCAAGTTTATGTCATGCTTATAAGGTTAAAACTCAAAAGAGGAGAAGGGAAGCTGGTTGGAAGCCCTAAAGTTGGGTCAAGGGTAAGGACAAAAAGGTTGTTACAATCTCCAACACTAGTTCAGCCTCGAGTTGCAGTTGAGACACCAGAGATCATGTCTCATGAAGGAGAACCTACAAACATGACAAAAGATGAGAAGACCTTTAGAAAAGGCTTTCTTTGACATGATAGAGATGGTAAAGGTCCTTTATGAAGAGAGGAATACCAGGTTGTAAGGAGAAAGTTACAAGCCTCCCAAAGGAGAAGGTTCTTCAGGAGGAGGTAATGGAAAATGAGGTAATGAAAATGGAGACAAGCCTCCACCCTCTCCACCATCTTATTCATCTTCTTCCTCACAAGAATCTTCACTCTCTTCCACAAACATGACCCTTACTCATACTCATCATCATACTTCAAAAGGAACTAGTAAATCACCATTTTTAAAACTTGATGTTAAATTTGAGTTTCCCATGTATAATGGTGAAGTGAATCCAAAGAAGCTTGATAATTGGATTCTTCAGTTGGAGGTCTATTACAGGATTCAAAACCTTCAAGAGGATGACATAAAGATTCAGTTAGCTTCCTTGAAAATGGAGGGTGCAACACTAGTATGGTGGGAATCAAAGACTCAAGAGGAGATTAAAAAACATGGTAAGATCTTAATTTCTTGGATTGATTTCATTCCTGCAATCAAAAGAAAATTTTACCCTCTAGCTTATATGCAGAAAACCATCATGAATTGGCAAAACTTTAGACAACTTAAAGGTCAAAATTTGCAAGATTACATCTATTAATTTAGAAAAAGGTCTTTGATGTTAGGCGTAGATTTGCAATCACCAGACACATTGCTAAAGTACATAGGGGGTTTACACAATTACCTTAGGCATACTATCTCAATGTCTAATCCCAATAATCTAGATGATGTGTGTGTGCAAGCCACCCATCTTGAGGAAAGAGGTAAAAACACTCCAGAAGAAGGTAGTAAAAATAAATTTAAGAGTAAAGGAAATGAAAAGGATTTCAAAACGAAGGCAAAGAAAAATGCGTCTATCAAAAAAGAAGGAGAAAAAATTACATGAAAACATTTTTCTAAAGAGGGTCACGATGAAGCTCATTGTTGGAAGCTTCATCTTGAAATGAGACCACAGAAAAACAACAAAAAGGGAAAACAAAAAACAATTGTAACCACTCAACAAGATTTGGGATCCAATTCAGGTGATGAAACCAAAATCACAACCATGGGGTTAAAAGGAAAAGAATCCATTGCCAGCACTAGTTCTTCAAACTCACAAAATGAAACTCTAAACGAAAATAGGAGAATAAATTTTTTTCACATAAGGGTGATATCAAAACACAACAAGATTGATACACTTTTCGATAGCGGCTCTCAAGCCAATCTTATCTTTGAAAACATTGTCAAAAGTTTAAATTTGGAAATCGTTTCACATCATAAACCATATCCACTTGGATGGGTGTGTGACAATGCAAAATTGCAGGTTACGAGAAAGCGTAAACTGAAATTTTCCATTAATGCTAATTTCATAGATGAAGTGGAGCTTGACGTTGTGTCATTAGATATCTGTGGCATAGTTTTAGGCAGCTTGTACCTTTATGACAGAAAATCTATATTCCATAGACATGAAAACAAATATTATTTATTCAAAGGTGGAGTAGAATATATTGTGAGAGATCATAGAAAGAAAATAATTCTTTCACTTGTTAATGCAGGGCAGATGAAAACACTAGTGAATTCGAGCAAGAATTTTGTGCTTCTAATGATCAAACCCAAGGATGATGTTGATAATGAATCTTTTAAAGGTTGTGATTCAAATTTGAAATTTGAATTGGTTGACATAGTTAACCAGTATGACGAGATGTTTCAGGAACCAGAGGAATTACCTCCCAAGAGAGGAATTCAACATGAGATATAGTTGCAACAAGATTTTCCCCTTCCTAACATTGGCACATACATAATGTCAGTGATGGAAAGCACAAAAATTAAGAAGCAAATTCAAGAGTTTTTGAATAAAGGGATCATCATACCATCTTCCTCACCGTGTGGATCACCTATTGTCTTGGTGTCAAAGACGGATGGAACATGGCGCATGTGTGTGGACTTTCATGCATTGAACAAAATTACGGTAAAGAACCGCTACCCACTTCCCAGAATAGATGATTTACTTGATCAATTGAAAGATGCAAAGTATTTTACTAAGTTGGACTTAAGAAGTGGCTACCATCAAATTAGAATACCTTAAGGAGACATTTTGAAGGCAACATTCAAAACAAAACATGGTTTTTTTGAATGGCTAATTATATCGTTTCGTTTGTGTAATGCTCCCACTATATTCATGCGTGTAATCAATGATGTATTGAGGTCATTTCTTGATGAGTTTGTCATAGTCTACTTAGATGAAATCTTAATTTTCATTAAATATTATGATGAAAATGTCATGCATGTAAGAAAAGTACTTGATGTCTTGAAAAAAGAACAGTTGTATTTTAAGATGTCAAAGTGCGAGTTTGGAAAAACTTATTCAGTTTACTTGGGTCATATTGTTGGAGGAGGTGAGTTGAAAATAGATCCATACAAGGTTGATGTGATTGTGAATTGGCCAAGGCCCAAAATAATTATGGAGGTAAGAATTTTTTTGGGAGCAACCCAATATTGGAGGAAATTCATTGCTAATTTTTCTGTTATAGTAGCTTCTTTGCATGCATTGACAATAGTGAAAAAGGTTTTTCAGTGGGGAGGCAAACAACAAAATGCCTTTGATGTATTGAAGGAAAAGATAGTACAACTCCAATACTTGCACTTCCAGACTTGAGACAGTCGTTTGAGATTTAGAATGATGCTAATGACTATGCTATGGGTGCAATCCTCATGCAACACGATAAGCCTAATTGTTTTCATTCAGAAACTTTTAATGGTGTAGCGAATAACTATCTTACATATGATAAAGAATTGTATGCATTGGTGAAAAGTATGAAAAAATGGAAACACTACTTGATGGGCAAAGAAATAGTCATTCACATTGATCATCAACCATTGCAATACATGCAATCACAATCAAAGTTGCAACAATCAAGGCACTTTTGATGGATGGGTTTCCTTCAACAATTCCACTTCGTAATCAGGTATAAGAAAGGTATCTACAATAAAGTTGTTGATATGTTTTCTAGGCCTATTGTTAGTGCAACTACTTTACTCAAGCGTAATTATGTTTTACATGAAATTTATATTGAACAATATGCATCAAATAATGACTTTCCAGATGTTTGTGCAAGCTTGAGTCAAGGTAACCAAGTAGAGGTATTGGATTATCATTTGCATGATAACTTGTTGTACCATCTTGGAAAGCTTTGTATTCCATAGGGAGAAAGAGTTAACATCATAAGAGAGACATACTTCTCTTATTGCTGGTCATTTCAGTGTAAGTAAGAAGGTGGCATATCTACATAGGTATTGTTATTGGCCTCGTATGCTTGAAAATGTGTCTCTTTTTATTAAAAGATGTTCATTATGCGCAATCAATAAGACTAGCAATAGGAAGTTAGGATTGTATACACAGCTTTTGGTTCCTACACAACTGTGGGAGAGTGTTTCTATGGATTTCGTAGGAGGTCTTCCATTGTCAAAAAGAGGTCATGATTATTTGTATGTAGTTGTGGATAGGTTCAACAAAATGTGTATTTTGATTCCATGTAAATTTAATCAAGTTACAACTGAACAAACTGCTCAATTTTTCTTTCAAAATGTTTGGGTGCATTTTGGATTTCCCACATCCATTTTTAGTGATCGAGATTCTCACTTTGTTGGGAATTTTTGGTCAATCTTGAGGGAATTCATGGACACCAATTTGAAAAAGAGTACAATTTTCATCCACAAAAAGATGGTCAAACAGAAGTGGTGAACTAAAAAGTGATACATCTTCTTCGTGGGTATTATAGCAAGCATCCTAAATTGTGGGATGAACATTTGCACTATATTCAACATGCTTACAACTGAGTCAAGCACTCTTCAACTCAAACTTCGCCATTTGAGGCATGCTTGGGATACTTGCCTAAATCTCCTTTGGAATTTTTTTTTGGCAAATACGTTGCTATTAAAGGTCATAGTGACATAAACAAAGCAGGGAAGTTCATTGAAAAAATCCAATTAATACACCAAAAGGTTCAAGAACAACTTGACAAAATAGAAGGAAAGTACAAAGCAAGGCACGATAAATATCATCAAGATCACAAGTTCCAAGTTGGTGATGAAGTTTGGCTTTAAATTAACTCCAATGAGAAAATAAAAAGCTAAAAGCAATTAGATATGTCCATTCAGAATTTTGGAAAAGATTGGTAACAATGCCTTCAGGTTGGATTTGCCTTCATATATGCAAATTTATGTTGTTGTTAATGTTGAGAATTCAAGGTTGTATGAGCCTCCTTTGATTGAAGATCAAGGAGAGAATATTCAAATTCCATCTATTGAACATTTTTCTCCAGAATTCCTTGATGAGCTTTAGCAAGGCACTATACTTGACAAAAAAATAAGGACATCAAAAAGGGGAAGTACCGATTATCTTCGAATGGGGCTAAAGGGTACAAATCCTTCAAAATCCAAATGGATAGAGGTTGGAAAGATGAGGGAGTGTACCCTCACCTGCTTGACAATTGAAAGTGTTCATTCTGGGGTCCAAAAGGCTTCTAGTGGGGAGGAGTGATCAGGTGCTCAAAATTAGGATAAAAAATCAAGATGTCAGAATCTCTATAACCTTGATTTTAGATCAAAGATCTCATCATTCTGATTCCAACGATGTGAATGAAACTCGCATCCAAGCACGTATGAAGAAGTTAGAGCAAGTCAAAGTTCAGGTTTGATTTGGTCAGATGGCTAGAAAAGATGATATGGTAGGGCTCTTCAGCAAATGGGGAAGCACCAAGTGGCAAGCCACCATTGGCCCCTGCATTTCACAAATTGCTTGTCGTAGATGGGTTAGCATTGAAAATTTCCTCCGAAACAAGCAAGGGTGCGATGTGACAATCACAATTTCACATCGCAACAGGGTAGGCAGAAAGACATTAAAGAATTAGCCCTTGAGCAGGGAAGGGTTGCAATAATCGCAATCGCAAATCACAATCGCACATCGTATAAAACAAAGTCTCGCATATATAAGACCACTGGTACTCTGCTGATTGCGAATTTCGAAAGGATCCCAGATGTGATAAGTTTATGAGTTTCGGTTAATATTTTTGTTGGGTCCGCCATATCGCAGTAACACCTTTCCTTGTCGCGTTCACAAACCATAAGCCCGTCGGTTCTCGCTGATTGTGATTTGTGATGGGACAGTCAGCGCCAACAGATTATGGACCAGCGCATGGAAATTTTGTCTCAGTTAGCGCTTTTTGGAGCTAATATGTAGGATCATCCCAGATTTGGCGCAATTTGTGGAGCGAATAGTGAGAAAGGAGAGGTAATAAATTCTTTAGTTTTATACCAAATTGGATGCAAAAAGAGGCTAGATACCCATTTTTGGACATTCTGGACTAATTGGAGCAGGTTTCAGAAACATTTGCGCATTGTAAACACATATTTTTACACTGTTGAGCATAATAGAGAGGCCCAAGCCATTGGAAGTTGGACCAAGGAGACGTAGCCCAGGAGGGGTAAACTCCTTTATTATGTTCCTGTTGTAATGTGTTTTTGATGATGTTTTGTACATGTTTATGTTGTTGTTTAGTCTCTTATTTATGTTTAATTGCTCATCAAATTAATATAAAAACTCATTTTTCACTTGCAAAAATTCATGAATCCTCAAGCACAATGGAAGTAATTTGTTTTTAATCCGATGAGGATATTAGCACAACAATCTAATATTCTAAATCAGATCAGGGTGCCATATTTTGTATGTTGTCTCGGTGTTGAGATGACATGGTAAATCCCCTGCTTGAATGGCTGGTTATAGCCATGGGACTCAGCTTGATTGGTACCCTACTAGTGGGTATTCATATATTGGTTATTTTTATTAACCATTTTCCTAGAAATCCCCTTCAAAAGTTACAATAACAAGAACTTGTTTTGACTGCTAGTTTTCCTCAACATTGCATACATTGTGGGGTAGCATAATGGAGATTCTGTTCTCCTCGTTGGCCTATGGGCTTGTTTATTTTATATGCGTATTTTTCTAAACCTTTCATTAATGTGGAACTAGGTTCTTGGGTCGGTATTTCTATCTTTCCAAATCTTAGGGCCAAGAGGGCTTTTTTCTCCTTGTTGTAGATAAGATTGCTTCAGGAGTTAGAGGACTTGGTTTAATAATTCTTGGATGGGCATGACACTACCTTCAAGCCACAAACATGATGGGGATCTGTCCTTGTGGACAAGTACTCCTCCATGTGATTTTGGCTATCTTCAAAAGTTTTGGTATGTCAATTTGATCATTGAGGGGAGACCACATATTTCTGAAGGGATGAATGGACAATTCCTTGGTCTAGATGGACAATTCCCTTATTAATGTTTTACGTTACGGTCACCATGAATTTGGAGAGGGAAACCTTGTTGTAAGCTCATGAGGGATAGTGCCTGAGTGTTCTTCATAAAACCTTAATGGCTATGGTTGGGCTCTGGCACAAGTCCATACATTTTCAAAATCGTTGCAGCTAATCCATGGTCGAATCCCTTCGCAAATGGAACATAGTGCAGAGTGTGAGGAAAACCTTCTCTTATATCCTTAGCCTTATAACCTTATGCATGTACTTGGATGAATGCATTGATAGGTTTAAAAGCTATGTTGCTGGCCATATGACCCAACACAGGACTAAGAGTGGAAGTTTGCATGATCCACGACTAAGAGTGGGTGAGAGAAATCATTCGCTGGAAAGAAACTCGTGATAATGTAAGAGCAAAGGTTACATTTATGGAAGTCCACAAGAAGTCGCGCAATAGAAAGGCCGAGCTATCTCAACACTAAGAAAATGTGGCGTAAGACTCATCACTTAATGCAGTGGCCTAGACCCTTTAAATTTTAGAAAGGAAATCAATGCAAAATCAACGTCGGGGAACCCCTTTTGTCTTCGTACCTTATAGCATGAACAAATGGGAATAAGACAGAGAGCATAATGTGATTGCTTTGTGGAGATGGCATGGAAGACACATTGGCATGATGACATCGGCGTAAGAGATGCATGGCATCTATTTTTGGCGCTTTAAGGTGGCCAAGGGAGGCCAAATATGGGTGAAACATGTCACCACTCAAAAAGTGCCACATGGCATTGACAACGTAAACATGGGGTCACCCCTAGAGGTTTTACCTTAGAAGTTTTCATTGTGTTGCATATGTGAAAGAATTGCGCTGACTTATGGCCGAGATGTTGTGTGAGGGTGTGAGGTCCACCAAGGCACGTAAGCCTGAAGACTATTCCGAGCAAAAAGCGGAACATAGATTTGAAAGGAGCGGGATGCCGTAATCCGCTATGTGGCGTACACGTGAGCCCAACAGTTTAACCATAGGCGCAAAGGTGGAACCAGGTTACATATCAGCTCGGAAGACTAAGCTTGAGTAACCAGGAATTTCACGATAGTTGACTGTCCGTAAATTGAATGCATCGATGGGTATGTTTGTACATGGTCCGAACAAAGGTGGGGGCTCTTACATATATATGCTGGATCCAAACCATGGAGGTGTTGGCAGCTAATAGGCTCAAACCAAGTGGTGTTGAGTGGCTAGATAGGACAGCCACGTTGTGGGGTCATCATATGACGTCTTTTGATTCGGTAGAAATCAAATGGCCATAACGTTTGATTTAGAGATCGATTAATTGGGGTAAAAAAAAATTATCACCAGAAACGTCTGTCTGAAACTAACACAATAATGACATTTATTTTGAGTTTTGAAGTCAAAAAAATAATTATCCTATTTTTCTATATTTACAAAAGAGATTAAATTAACAAGTGAACACTTTTCATGGCTAAATGTTAGATATTGGTTAACATAAAAAAATTACACCTTCGAAACACAACACATTGGTAATTGATCATGGCACCAAATGTTTGAAATACTTAAGTTTGAATAGCAAACTATTCAAGTACGGATTCTGTAAGTTGACATATCACCAAAATATTTGTAATCCCATTGAAATACAGGATTCCGTAAGTTGAACTATCTCCAAAAGATTTGCAGTACCATTGAAATACAGGATTCCGTAAGTTGAACATCGCCCAGAGTTATATTGCGGCGATTATGGAAACGCACCATCGAACAGAATCACTAAAAGCGTTGAGAATTTGGCGTATACAAAAGTTTTGTCGGAACAAACGTGAAGATGGTAGTCCACTGATGAAGTTTTGAAAAAATAGCTAAGTAGTAAATCGGCTGTAAAAAATGTTTATATAACAAAATTCCAATGGCTAACCATATATAAATAAATGGTTAGCAATGGATAAGATTGTAATAGCTGGACTCTAAAGTGAGACTGGGCTAGGGTTCTCTTTCACTTTCTGTTTGGTCTTTTTTTTGGTACTGGTAGGAGCAAATTTCTTCAATGAAAGTTGGTGTATTTTTTTTATTTTTTATTTTTTTTTATTTTTTTTATTTTTTTTAAATTTAGTTTTGCTATATTTTCAAAGAGCAAAACAGAAATGAAATGATATTTTAACTATCTATAAAACCTAGGAGTTGTCTATAATGCGACTTTTTGAAGATTTTGGTGACGGAATCCGGCGGAAGAAATTGAGATTAAATTTTGATTTGTTGCAGTTAAAATAGTTTTTTAACTGCATATTTGGATTCAGCACCCTGAAAAACCTCTGGGACGCTTTGATTGTGCAGAAACTAGCTATCAAACTTGCGATTCCAATAGATTGCTGCCGGATTTTGACCGAGAAAACACACCCCACCGGAAAGGCTTTCAAAAAGTCGCATTATAGACAACTGCTAAAACCTCAGGTCATCTCTGAGAATGGGTTATCAACTCTGCCGTACAGTTCCACTATAAATGCAAAGATCTGGACTCCATTGAATCTGGTACCTTCCTTTTTGCATAAGGATGCCCTGTCTTTTCTTAGGGCGGTAGGATCGATACATTTTTGATGTTTGCTCTGCCTCATTTGTAGCCCAGGCAGGAGACTTTTTTGGCCTCAATTCTGTTGAATCTGGGGCGTCCTTTGTTCCACAGTTTTGCTGTAAGCCAATCTCATTATCTGATGAGATCTTTCTGTTGACCCAGTTGTCAGCATTCCTTTTGGTTCTTTTTGCTCTCATGGGTTGTTGTAGAATCATGATATATGTAACGGCTTTTGATTTAATAAAAAATCAAAAATAGATTGGAAAAACAAATTTCCTAAAAAATTACTAACAAAATTCCAAAAAAACATTACTCTTCAGTTGCCTAAATGGTCAGAAATCTGCAATGGCCAAAGGATTCCCCTATTGAACAATGACGAAGGAAATGACGCACGCCATTCAAATTATATGCATTGCTGACTCTCAGAAAATTACTCAAACCGGTAGTTCGGAGAAACAATTCTGTAATGTATGATCACAGATCCCAGAACTGGGAGGTATCGGAGTTATTTATAAGGTTTATGCGGTCATAGAAATAAATAAAATGGTTATTACTTATTTATAAAGTTTATCATGGCAATGAAAATGGATTACAATATTTTTTACTTGTAGCTTGAGAAATCCTGATTTATAGGTATCTAAGTAGTGAAAATTACTCGGGATTGCGCTTTACCTAGGCCATACTAATTCTTAACATCACTAGATTTTTCCCTTGGTGTTATTTAATAAATTAATAATTTTTAATAATTTTATATATAATTAGAATTATAATAAAATTAAATGAAATATTATCGTTTTTATTTAAAAAAAAAAAGTAATATTAATGTTTTTTTTTTTAAATTTTAAATAAATAAGTAATTAAAATATCATATTATTTTTAAAAAAAAAATTGCATTTTCTTTTTAGCATGGAAGAGATGTTGTAAGGTTATGTTATGTATGCTATTTTATGAAAACATTTTAATAAGTCAAATGCATAAATAAAAAAAATTATTATAATTATCAATAATTAAATTAAATTAGCCTATATCCATCTTAACCTAGGATAAGGATTCCAATTGCAAACCTTTCCTCATGTTTTGCACTCAAAAAAGAGATTTGCACCTTGAGAGATTTGATCTCTTTGGGTGCTTGATACAATGTTAAGATGGGTCTAGCTATATAATATTTATGATGGAAAAAAATTTATAAATTTAATATATATATAATAATTTGTTAATATCATGCCTCTCTTATGGAATAGAAATTTCAAGATTTTAATTTAATTATCAATAAATATTAGGTGGATGGTAGGAATTTAACCTCACATAATATTCTAGAATATTCTTAGTAATATAACAAATCAAACATTGAGATTTATCTTAAAATTAGTTATGGCCTTATTTCCCTTTTAATTAAATTGATTAATTAAAAAAATGTCATATGGGCAAGTGTTATCACAAGTGAATTATGATTTTTTGGGTATGTGGTAATGATCAACCATTGTATTGGACCATGATATTGTAACACAACCTATTGAGAGAGTAATAATCTCCATTATAAAGTAGAGACAAATCTTCATGGCTAAGAATTTTGTACATGTGTTTCAAATATATATGTTTGTCTTATAGTGCAACCATATAAATTAAATTACTCGTAAAGACAAACATTAATCTATAATAAGCATCAAAACACTTACTACATGATACATCTTATAAAAAGCAACTAAATTATAATTTTTTTTTAAATTACTATTATTATTATTAATTATAAAAAGGTTAATATACAAGTTAAACATTTGTACATTAAAGGATCTTAGCTCGAGTGATTTGGTGAACAATTAGTTTCCCTAGTTGGGTGGGTTAAAGTCTCCAGATACATTTTGTAACTGGTCCTTTATGACATTTATGAAATACTTGAGTGCTTTGGTGAACAATTAGTTTCCCTAGTTGGGTGGGTTAAAGTCTCTGATACATGTTGTAATTGGTCCTTTGTGACATTTATGAAATAGTTGTATCTGGTGTTCATTGTGATGGAAGTTATCAATTCTTTAGAAATTTTTGTAGATTGAAATACCAATGGGTCAAACCAACAAAAAAATAACTAAACATTTATACATTTAAAAAACCATGGAACAATATTCTTAACCATGAAGATCCACCCTAACTCTACCACGAAGATTCTTAATATGTAAATATGTCGCTATAAGGTGAAATGGAAAGCACATTTGTGGAGCTTGGACATGGGAAGGGTAATTATTAGGACCCTATTGTTGGTGCTCTCCTTTGGACAAGATAATAAAAAAAATGGATCTGTAGCTTTTTTCAGAAATAGGTTTAGGTTTTTCCTTTAGGGGTTTTGGACTTTTCTGTAGCACTTCAGGAACTGCAACATAAAACTTATGGAAAGTGAGGAGTATGATGTAGATGGTTGATCTAGGTGGATATTTGTTGCCACCCGCCAATTGCACATGGACCCTCACCATTGTTTCTTTCAGTTTTTCAGTTTCCTTATTTGTAGCACAATTTACTATTTTTTTGCAGTTTTTTGGGTCCTGAACTTCTGGAGCCATTTTGAGGCCCTAAACGACGTTTTTTGGGAAAAACTAGCAATCATGTTAATCTTCCCAAAGTTGTATTCCTCAAATAGGTCTTTCTAACGAGGTATTGTGCACGTCAAATGGAGACCGTATGCAAAAGTTACAACCCCAGGAAGTTGATGTACCAATTTACCAATAATAGGGCCCATAATTTGGTGCTTCATCTCCTAGGCTTAGGGTTTTGGATGTTTATGGTTTTCCATTGTTTCTCAACAATAAATAGACGTTCGAGTCTCATTGTAAGACAGTTCAGAGGCATGAAGCCACCACATCTCTCCTCAAAGATAAGCTACCATCACCCGAGCTAGTTTATTTCCATTTTTGTTTGTAAGCATATTTTAGTATTTTACATTAATGAAATGAAGTATTATTTCTTTTGTATCTCTGTATTTATGGTTATCTTTGTAATTTGTTGCGTTCTTGTTTAAATCTGGATCAGTGGTATCAGAGGGGTTTGTTCCTTCTCTGTTTTTCTTTGCATGTCTCCAACGAGGTCGGGATATAAGGAGTTAGGGCTTGAACTAGTCGAACCTTTGCAAGACCAGCCTCACAAATCCCAACAACCTCCCATGGCAGATGAAAAGAAAGACGAGGGGGCAGCATATCCTATCAAAATCTTGCTCGAAGAGGCCCTCGAGCGACAAAGGAACGCGATGATGAACAACTTTGCCCAGAATCATCAGCGACTACCTAGGGGTGAAACATCTACTTCCAGCAGCTATTTTGGAAGCACCACTGGTGGGCCCCAGTATTGCAGCAATAATGTTGCAACTCCTGGAACTCCCTTCTTTAATTTTATCAACCCGGTAGTTCATAACAAACTTGGAAGCGACGGTGTTGTATGCACAAGTACTAGCTCTTGCCGTAGCTGTCACTTGGTTAGCTGGCACAAGTCCGCTAGGAGCTTAAGCCAACTTCTATGAGCTTTTAGAAGAATCTTTTTAATTGATGGATGAAAGTTAACTCGAAGGAAGCTGATCTATTTGCGAAAAGAGATTGAAAAAACTGAAGGAAAGCGCAAACCCTAGCAAACCCTGATTCTACCAGCTAGTCCTACTGATGCAAAGATGAGAGTGCAAACTACTGAAAGAGATGCCATTACTTCTATGAAGGTAAAATACATGTGTTTAGACTACCTTTGTCCTAAGAAAACATCTTTTTGTATTTTTGATTAAGTTGTCAATTTTCTCATGCATATGTTTGAAATGTGCTTTACTGTGCAGGGGTGGATCAAGGAAGAGAAATGCTTGGAAAGGGTTGGAAAGGTTCAGAGAGGGTCTAAGGAGTCCCTAACACTCTTCCAGATAGTTTCACAAAGTTTGGTGATCAAGAAACCTCATTTGTGAGCTTCTACAAGAAGTCTGCAGGGGTTCTACAGGATGTTCAGAAATTTCTACAGGATGTTTGGAAATCGGTTTTTAGAGGATGGATGAGTGAAGGAAGGTGCATGAATGGATCTGGAGGTAGGATAGGGGTCTAAAATGGCCTAAGGACTGGTGGATGGAGTGGTGAGGAGGTGTAGAAGGCTGACTTGGCTTGAAGAAGGCTAAGGCAATGATGAGCAAGAAGGTAGGGTTATGTGGACAAAAGGACAGATAGGAGACGAGAAACTTAGCTAGGAGACAGAAAAGGTGGCTCAGATGATGCTTTGGGTGGATGAAAGAATGGAGGAGATGCCCTGCACGGAGTACTTCGATCAAATCAACAAAGTCTTGTAAATGATCAAATCTTGAGCTAATCTAGTCTAACCATCAATAACATAAATGAACAACAACTTTATTTGGGAAGAGAACCATGTACATCAAATATGCAAAGAAACATCTCAGATGTCCAAACCCATGACTAATCTCTGCAAATGAAAACAGTACACTAAGGATTGCATGGTCAAGCAAACTAGTGTTTTTGTTGAGGCAGCACTGTTTCCTCAATTCCAGCCCCTAATCCAATAAGGATGAGGTGAAACCGGGAGTGTGGTTATCCCTTTTCTTTGAGGCTTTTTCTGTTATTATCCTACCAAAGCACCTGAAGCAATGTCATTCATCAACAGTGATCTATTCAAGCAACATAACTAAATCTACATAACAGAAATACGTTCAAATGCATAAAGGGAAACAATGATATGTAAAGGAAAAGTAACAGTACAAAAAGGAGGCCCTAGGCTCTCAGGTTGGGCCCAACCCTGAGAGCTATGGCTTTTGATATTTTAATGAAAATGAGAAGCATTCCCTTGATCTAGTACTGAGTTGACTCGTAGGACTGAAGCTCTTGGGTTAGTTCCCAACCTTAGCAGCTGAGGTTCCTCTTCTTGTATATGTATGCTTAGATTACATTAATAGTTAGTTGTTGAAATGCTTTTGGTGTTGTTAATTTTCAAGTATTGGTATGATTAATTAGTTTTCTTCCATTTGTGGATAGTTAGAAAAGTGGTATCATAGTGACGGAAGTCATTTCAGAAAAGATGGTGATAGTGGTTTTCACCTCATCTCTCTCTTTTGGGATCATGACTTGAGGGACACTTTCATACAGTCGAAAAATAGAGTTCTTGCTTTGCTGCATAAACTAGGGTTTCTTTATGAGTAGGCCTTTGCCTTTAAGTCTCTTAGGATGATTTTCAATTGTCATTTTTAATCTCTTAAGTATGTATTGGTTTCAAAGAAATTCCACTTAGGCACTTATCGATTAGATGGTAATAACTCTGTTTTCTTCCATTTAATAAATCTTTCCCATGTATAGTTGCAATTGTGCATAGATGCATACAAGAATGTGTGTTTGTGTAGGAGCTTCTACATTGCAGGGAGACCTCATCTCATTTGCCTCATCCAAACCTTATCCACCCATGTCGCCAAAATCCACTAAAATCCGAAAAAATTTCCATTTCCATTGAGCAAATCAAACCATCTTGAAATACTTGCTTGAGCTCTAGGTAGTGCTCACCCCATTCATGCCTTATTCTCCCATTTTCTACCTTTCCCAAGCTTCATTCCACCTTCTAAACCACTTCCTAAGATTTCGGCTTGTTCCTATAGTAAAATAGGGGAGCTTGTAGGAGAACTAGGACATCCTGTAGTTTTCATGTAGGAAATCCTATGGTGGTGTGTTTTGAGCCTGAATTAAGCAAAATCATCACTGAAGCTAGGATTAGGCCTCTACTTGACCTCCATGCCATGAATATCATTCTAAATCTCTTCCTTCATACCTGTCTCCCCTGCCAAAGAACAAGGAAAGATTAGCATTTTCATTCATAGAATGAAAAGATAAATAAAAAGAGTTCTTTTTATTTCCTAATTAGCACGTGCATGCAACAGTTAATACTCCCTAGATCAGATTCCATGTTTAGTTAGTTTAAATTATCAGATGTGATAAATAAGGTTAAAATAGGTTTCTTTTGCAAGAAGAATGTCTCAATGAGTAGATAGAGGATTTCATGTTAGTTTACAAGCATCTTCCAATTCAGTCTTTCATTCTTTATAATATGCAACATTTCTTTTCTTTCATTTAGGATAATTTTCCCTTCTTCAATTGGTAGTCAAACTTCTTCAAGTCAACAGAAGAATGGTTTGAGAAACCCTAGTGGTCTATCGCCCTAGTTGAACAGTGAAAAGAGTAGACCATTACATCTATTTGTGTATACAACACTGTCACCTCCAAGTTTGTATAAACCCCGGGTTGATGAAGTAAAGTTGGTAGCCCCAGGAGTTGCAACATTCTTGCTACAATACTAGCGCTCATCACTTTTTGGCGCCATTGCTGGGTAGGTGTTTGAGTAGATGTTATTTCTTCTTTCTTTCCTTATTTCCTTTTTTCTTTCTTATTTTGCAAATAGTTCCATTCAGCAAGTAGTCACAATTTGTTTTTTCTTTCTTTTCATTCTACAATTAGTTTTATTCAGCAAGTAGTTGCAATTTTGTTTTGTTTTCTTTCCATTCTGTAAGAAGTTCAAAAACAAAAGAAAAACCCAAGTAAAAAAAAAACTCCTTTCATGCCTCATAGGAGTATAAATAATTTAGGAAAAAAAATTCAAAATACCCCCACCACATCAAACAACCAACCTTCCCTCTTCTTTGGTGGCTATGAGCTAGAGGAACCATTAGGCAAACAACTACAGATTTTTGAAGAGCTTATTGAGGAAGAAGAAGAGACCATTCCACCAACTTACACCATGGATTAAAATAGAAATGAAAGGGGAGATAGTGATAGATCTGAGGGTGTTTTTCCCACCAGAGAAACTAATGGGGATTCTAAGATGAAAAACATAAGCCCCTCTGCTCTTCCTCACTTCCATGGCCTGACCTCAAAATACCCAGATACCTTTTTATTTGAGTTTGATGTCATATGTAGAACTTATGATTACACCTCTGATGATAGAAAGTTGAAATTATTCCCATCCACTCTCGAATATGTAGCCTTGCGCTGGTTCATGGGTTTACCTTGGGATAGTATCACAACTTGGGCTCATATGCAACAAGCCTTCAAAAACAAGTATAGGGACTACTGTAGGTCCAAAGATACCAAAGAGGAAATTTTTAGAATGACCTTGGCATGTGATAAATCTTTATAAGATTATGAGGAAAGATTCTAGCTCAGCTACAAAATGGCCAGGTGCACCCTTGATCCTGAATCACTTAAGTTAGTCCTTCTCAGGGGGATCAGGGAAGATCTCCTAGAAACCCTAAACCTACTGTCAGGAGGGGATATCTATCAGTTACCCTAGGATGATATCAAGACAATTTTCAAGAATCATTCTAGGGAAGCTAGAAAGAAGGGTAGGGCTAGTCAAGTTGTGGTCAGTTCTTCATCTTCCAACACATCCATAAAAAGTGAAATTGGTAACATGTTGGAAGACTTTAAGAGTGAAATGTTGCATACCCTTGCTCTACAAATGGACACCATGCAGATCAAGAGGAAGAAGGAGGAAACAGAGAGAGCCTTAGTTATCTTCTACCCTAGATGCACTAGGAGGCACTCTAGGAATGAATTTCCATAGAGTCTTATAGAAATTTGCTCGGTCTATGAGGAAAGCCACTCCATAGACAACTGCCCTTCCCTACCTAGATTGAAATATGTGTATCAAGGAACCGAAGGGGCGACTGAACAACTCTACTTTGTCAATCAAAGGAGGCCTCAAGGACCTCAACCATACGATCAAGGCATGCAAGGGGAATCCTATTCCTATCACAACACCAAATAGAATACATATATTCACCCTTGGTGCCCTCCTGCTCACCCTTCATAGTCCACACCTTCTCCCTGGTCTTTTTCACCTCAATACCGTTCCCAATCTGCCAACCAACCATTTCATCCATATGCTCCTCCAAAATATCAATGGAATGCACCATCCCAATGGTGGAGGCCCCCATACAACCAAGCTCTAGCTCTATTGCATCCACCTCCATCTCAACCACAACTCCCACACCTTGGTTCACCTAAACAACCTGAGATGCCTACCCAACCAAATCCCAACCCAAACAATAGATAGGTGCAACATGTCTATAGTGGATAAACATCCTACCCTACCTATGCTATGGAAATTCATGAAATTAACCTCAGGTATGGGAGAGTTCTTCCTAATAACCAACCTCCATCTCCACCTGAGGAGCGTGAAGAGGAAAAAAAGGAAAGTGTACCTCAAGCAAATCCACCTCCTTTTCTTGAAAGATTAAACCATCTTATCCAGCACACCCTAGAAGAGACTGAACTTCTAGGTGAGTTGAAACATTTATGTATCAAAATCCTACTTCTCCAAGCTATCAAAGACGTCCCCATACAAAACAAGTTAATCAAGGAGAAGTGTTTCAAACATCTGGGAAGGCGAAATAAAGACACCCCTACCATTAATGTCAGTGGATGATTGTCTGACTTAATGTTGGGGTAGGTGATTTTCCCAAAGTATCTAGATCCTGGAAGTCTTGTAGTAGATATACACATCGATGGAACCATTGTCCCCCTTACCTTGATCAACCTTGGGGCTGCCATAAATGTGATGACTAAGGAGGCTATGCTTAAATTGAATCTCTAGGGATCATTAATAAATACCACAACAGTCTTGAAGCTTGTGGGCAGATCCATAGTAGCTCTTGAGGCAATTGTTGAGGATGTGATGGTCTCAATTGATTCCTGGGAATACCCTGCTGACTTCTTAGTTCTCCAACCTAAGACCAAGTTCAATGGTTATCCTCTCATCCTTGGGAGGCCATGGTTAGCTACTTTCGATGCTTACATAAGTTTTAGGGCTAGGAATATGACCACTAAAAATGGGTATCTGTCTAAGAAATTAGTCTTGTACCCTCCTACTCAACCATCTCTAGAGCATGACTTACCTTTATGGTTAGAAGAGGAGGAAGAAGATGAAGTCTACTCTTCCCCAATATATACCCTAGATGATACTATAAGAAGAGGGCAACCTGATGAAGATGACTTGATTGAAAACATCCTCCAAAATCCATCCCACAACACCATATCTCTTAAGGAGTTAGTAAAGGAGGCAAACCCTACTCATGTCAAGATGATAGAATTTAGCCTTGAAAGAGAATTGAAAATCAATCCCTCTCTCTCTGTACACTAAGAAGAGGAGTTATGTGACATGATAAGAAATCATTTGGATGCCTTTGCTTGAAGTTACAAGGAAATGAAGGGAGTGCACCCTTCAGTGTGTACTCAACACATTTACATCAAGGAAGGTAGAAAGACATTCTGCCAACCTTGGAGGAGAAGGAAGCCAACCCTCAAGGATATAGTCAAAGAAGAACTGCAAAAGTTGTTGGATGCAGGGTTCATTTAACCCATCTCAGATAGTGAGTGGGTGTCTCCTATGGGAAGTGGAGGATCTGTGTGTATTTTCGAGAGATAAAAAAAGCCACAAAAAAGGACCATTTCCCTCTACCTTTTATTGACCAAGTATTAGATGGTCTGGCAGGAAAGAAGTTCTTCTCTTTCCTGGATGGATTTAGTGGTTACAATCAAATCCAGATGAGCCCAGAGGACCAGGATAAAACCACCTTCACCTATCCCTAGGGTACCTTTTCTTATAGGGTCCTTCCTTTTGGTTTATGCAATGCCTCTACCACTTTCCAGAGAGTAGTCCTGAGCATCTTTGTAGAGCTAGTCCATGATTCTGTGGAAATTTATATGGATGATTTCACCCCTTATGGGTGCAATTTCTTGGAGGCTCTCTCTAACCTAGGAAAGGTGTTAAACAAATGCATTGAAATGACCTTATCCCTTAGTCCCAAGAAGTGTGAATTCTTAATGACTGCAAGTAGACCCAAATAAGATAGTTATCATAAAGAGGGTCCCTAGTCCTTAGAAGTAGCAGGATGTCAGAAGTTTCTTAGGCTTGGACGGATACTATACGAGATTCATAAAAGAGTTTAGCAAGGTAGACTCACCCTTGTTTGGTCTATTGGCCAAAGACTCTGAATTTTTATGGTCAAAAAGCTGCCAAGAGGCCCTAGAAACCCTAAAGGACAAGTTGACTATTGTACCTATTCTCCGAGGCCCAAATTGGGCTCTTCCTTTTTGTATACATGCTGATGCCTCTCACAAAGCTATATGTTACACTAAAATTTGTCACCATGACTATCTGCAGTTAGTATGGCTCCATCAACAGTCATACTATCCTCCTTGGCAAGCCTCATACCTCTGCTATCCATGCCAAACTTCAAAGAAAGAGAGAAAGTCATTAAAAACATATTTATCTCTGGGTACGCAGTTTCTCTCATCCTTACCTACGTGTACGCCTCCCAAGTTCACAATACCTGCATCCTTGCACGCTCTGTATGTAAAGGGGTGGGTGTGTACTCCTGTAAAGGTCAAAAGGCGCGAGTTTCATCTTAAAAAAGTTACTTGTGGTCATTTCTAGAGCATTCTAGAAGGTTGTTTGACATGTATTGAGCGCCTCCAGATGGTTCATGTATCCCTATGAAAGAGGAACTTATCCCATCAAGAGAGGAGCTACCCCATCCAAAAGAGGGGCTCCCATTGATGTTGGACTTGATTAACTTCCTCTAGAGCATTATAAATACAGGCATTGGGCCAGAGGAGGGGGGGTTGAAAGCTGAACATTCCAAAGGGTAGATGCTACTGGAATTAGGACTTCCTTGTAGAAGCTTGTGAGGAGATATTCCCATCCTTTCTTGTTTCATTTGGAAGTGGGTGAGCTTATCAAAGTAAAGGAAAACTCTTGCTGGACCCTGGGAGGAACTTGCACAACACCAAGGCTCAGGTTGTAATGGTTTCTTTTGTTTCCTATTAATACAAATAAGTCCATTCTTCTCAACAATTTGTTATTAATGAGTTGTTTCATATACTCCTTGGTCTGTATGTTGAATATGTTTTATTTTATAAGATATTCAGGTGCTATGTAATCGTTTGATTGTTAGTGAATGCAGGTTTCGAAGTGAAGGAGGAGCTCATCCGGATCAACGAGGCTGGACTACTACAACAGCGTTGGACTACAGGTAGGATCTAAACACTTGATTTCTTGTATGGTAAATGCATGTTTAGAGAAGGATTGCTCTTAATTGTCTTGTTTGTCACTAGAAAGTCTTAGGCTTCTAGGGAGGTTGGTTTTGTCCGCAAGATTAACTCTTTCCGCATGACAAATTGGCGACTCCGCTGGGGACTCCATTAATGTGAATGATTTTTCCTTTGTGTGACACTTTGATCTGAAAAGAGTCATTTCTTTTTTGGTTTTTGGCTGTTTGACTGTGTATTTGGGTGGGCTAGCTTAGAGTTAAGTTAGGTTTTAGCTTTTCTTGGTTTTTCAGTAGTATGCACCCTCTGAGTTGAGCATAATGCGTACCTGTACGCACTGCAGCTTTGTACACAGAGCGTGCATGCACCTGTGCAAACAGGCTGCCTACGTACCTTGTCAAAATTGAGAAAATTTCCATTTTGTCCATTTTTTCCTTTAGATTTTGTCTTTCATTAGTCTTTACTGCCTAGATCCACTAGTTATCTATCAGAGATCTTCACCTGAACTTGTTTCGTTAGCGTCAAGAGTTTTAGTGAAATTCATAGAAGTTCTAGCCCTAGGGTTTGATTTTTGCATTGGTCATGTAGTGACTTTGACTTTAGAAGTTGTGAAACCTTAGATCTCTCTGGTTTTGTCATTCTTCATAGGAGTCAGACCTGTCGTAAAGTCTACCTGCGTGAGCAACCTACCGTTGTGTTGTCTCTTTGCGGAATTTCAAAGTAGCTTGTTGATTGAAGTTGTGAATTTCTTCTTAAGAAAAAAGAACAAAAGAGTTTGATTTTTGTTTTTTGATTGGTTTATGATTCTGCATGAACTGGTCCTTGGTTTGATTATTACCGAGTAAAACATCCCAGAATCATCTTAGCAGGCTTTTGCCTCTTTAGATTTGCTTTTAGATAAATTTCCTTTCGATTTGCTTTTGAGTGAGTTTTTCATAGATTTTTATAGATCTTGAAATTACTTTTGATTAGATTAGTTTTACATGCTTTATTAGATAGGAAAAATACAAAAAGATCTCCTTTGCGAAGTTTGTTTTAA
>APFE031149506.1:69976-81381 GCA_000404065.3 Pinus taeda
GAGCTTAAATGCTGGGGGAAACATTTGCTCATGACTTATGTTTATTTTTTAACGAGCTTGAACTCTGCGACAACATTGCTCGCCATGATGGTCATTGAGTTTTGATTTAACCTTAGCATTTTGTTCTTTCAAAGATTGTACTACCTGTTCATTTGCTTCATCAAACTGATTAGAAATGAAAACATATGCTTGATAAATGAGTTAAAAACACTAATATTTGACTTGAATTACATGCATAGTAAATTAAAAGTGATTTTTACCTCTCATTTTACCATTTCATTTGAATTTGGTTTGTTGGAGCTCTGGAGGTGCTTTTCCCCTCTGATTTTCACCAGCGGATTCCGGGAGATTATGTGGACGATTCTCGATGCCGTTCGGACGAGGTAAGAGCTAAACTTGTGCTCTTTCATTACATGCCTTTCATTTTGGATTTTGAGCTTATTTCCTTGTCCTGCTGAGCCCCTGGGGTTTGAAGAACTCGCCCTAGGATCATCGCACCCTTCCTTAGTCGAAAGGTGCGATGCATACTGATATCTCCACTGACTAGTCAGTATGCATCACTCCTAATACACTTGTTGGGGTGCGATGGACGCATGGAGGAAAATTTTTGCATAGTTTCCTCATGAAATTTTTGCCTGTTTTCACCAAATGAAGATCCTAAATCTTCCCTTGTTTGTTTTTCAGAGATTCATCAGAGTAAAATGGTTGTTACATCGCGATAACGCGAGCATGAAGAAGAGGACACTGTTGCTTTACATGATTCGGGCACAGTAGCTGCATTACGGAACTGTGGCCTGCTGAAGTTTTTCCGTATCTCTAACATGAGGCAACAAATCAGTTTGTTGCAGTATTTCCTCAATGCCTGGGATCCTATCAACCAGGTATTCCAGATTAGGGGCAAATCGATCCCCTTGATAGTGGTGGACATCTATTTTATGACTTGTTTATCGAGGCATGGTGCCCCTCTCTCATTATCAGGCTCCGCCCGTGGGGGTGAGTCCGTGAGGGAGTACATTCACTGGCATTGCAGAGAGGGATCTCAGCCGAGTGCAGACGGCAAGATCAATATCTGAGATGTCACTGACCAGCCCTTGCAGACCATTCTGTTTACTTTTGCTAGGCTGGCTGGTAGTTCTGCTCTTCACATAGCCAACAGATCTTATATGCAGTATGCTTTGGAATGCCTTGAACCGAAGGTGTTCAATTGGTGGCATGCAGTACTTTCTGTGATGAAGGAAAAATTGACCAAGGTGAAGAGCGGTAGATCCAAGAACTTTGGTTATGGCTCTATTTTGACCACTTTCGCCTTGGAGAGAATCCCACTGATGCAACCATAGTACATTTCACTTTGTCTACCTCCACCGATCGAACCACAGATGCAGAGATGGGTCAATCTCATGTCTCGGCACGCTGGTCAGCCCCAGATTTCTTTTTCTGAGACCTTCTTCGAGTGGTTCGACCGTCAGGAGATGGTTTATGCTAGGTTCCCATATGCTGGTATGGATTTCCGAGGTGATCCGGATTTGGTGCTGTCGGTTGGAGAGCAGTGGGGTGCCATGGGTAATTTCTTCTGACCATATCTCTGTTCATTGTTGTTTATAATGTTCTTATATTCTTATGATCAAGAATAATGAAAACTCATGTGCTCATGTAGATGTTGGACTAGTTCGACCAATAGTACATCATAGAGACTCAGTGGCCGCTCTAGCAGGAGAAGCTATTGGGAGGGCTATCCTTCGTGACCTTGATGTGGCCGAGACTCTTTTGGCACTACAGGACCAGATTGAGGGTCTTACCCTTGGTATCCCGGATTTGAGGACTGATGAGCTGCCTTTGCGGTTGCAGCGACATACCACTGGAGTGTCGAGTCAATGGACTAGGCTCTTACGCATGATTGCACAGGCGGTGACTTGTTATCACCAGCATCATTAGGCTAGGGTACCCCCTAGAATTTTTGAGTTTTGGGTCATTTGACCAATTTTGTCTTAGTTACAGAACATTATGTACAGACTATAAACAGTTATGGAATATATTTTTGATTTTCGGAGCTTTATTTTGGTTAAGTTATACAATCCTGCTGCATATATTGATGTGATGCTTCTTTTTATAAATGTCGCAAATGTCTATCTAACACATAATTTGCCAATGAATCTGTTAATGTGTTTAAACTTCTAGAAATATGTTGATATTGGATGAAATCGAACTGTCCTTCCAAAATTTAGACCCTTAGGAACATGCGATAGATAGCTGGATTTCGTACAACATAGATGCTGATGAGTTGTAGAATGACGAGCTGTGAGTCTAGCTTGACGACAAGTCGGCATATGCCATGTGTGATGGAATCAGAAAGGAGTTATATCAATGCACTGTACTCAGTGATATTGTTCGTAGGCTGGCCAATACACACTCCTCTGAAACCTACTAACTCGCCGCTGGGATTGAAAATGGCCCATGCCACAGAAGACGGGTTCTGCGAACTACGACTTGCTCCGTCATCATATCCAATGAATGATTCCAGTAGGTTCGACATCTGCAACGAATGAAAAAATTGGATTACTTAACCAAATTAAATGCTCTTGGCGAAAACAAAAATGTAACAAAAGCACGAGAATTACTATGCGAAATCAGGCATAGTAACGCTTGAGGTACAACCCGTTGCGAGGTTGTGCCAGTGGAATCCCATCATAGTCCATCAACTCATAGGCTCCTTTTGCTAATACTCATTTAACAATATAGGGACCCATCCATAATGATTTGAATTTCCCTGCTCCCAATTTATCAGATTCCTAGTCATAAAGTAAAACGAAGTCACCCTCTAAGAAGACGCGAGGTTTGACACTCTTGTCGAACTGTGCTTTGACTCGTTTATTATGAGCCTCATTAGCCGAAGCTGCATCATGATGGGTTTCATCCAAATGGATTAGTTCCAAGAAACGAGCCTCTTCTTCTGAGGTTCCGGGGAGAAGGTCGACTGCGAGTTTGAGGGACGAGATTTCACGTTGAACTGGTAAGATTGCTTCTAGATCGTACACCAATTGAAAAGGTGTGAATCCGGTTGCATTTTTTACCGATGTTCGGTATGCCCACAAGGCCGAGTACAAGATTAGGTGCCAATCCCATTTGTGGACCCCGATCATCCTTTGCAGCATGCACTTTAGGACTTTGTTGATTGCTTCAACTTGTCCGTTAGCTTGCAGATAGTACGGAGTAGAGCTGTCATGGGACAGTCCTAATTTGGCAGCCAACTCAACCATCATGTGATTGCGAAAATGCGATCCATGATCTGTGACTATGGCCTGTGGAACGCCGAATCTGGAGACAACGTGATTGAAAAAGAAAAGGGTAGCCGTTTTTCCGCTGTTGTTTAATGTAGGCATCACCTCGGCCCATTTGGTAAAATAGTCCACCGCGACTATTATGTACCCATGCCCCGCAGTCGAGGTGGGGTTACATGTCATGAAATCTATGCCCCAACAGCTACTACTGGTTGCAGCGGTGCGGGTGGTCTTCTGGTTTTGCTATCGAAAATTTGGCAAGCATGACAACTTCTAACTGCGGTTATGCAATCTTTGAACATTGTTGGCCAGAAGTATCCTGCTTGTAAGAAATTTTGTGCCGTATCATAACCGGATTGATGCCCCCCGCACGCGCCTGAATGGCAGTCATTTAGGACGTTTTCGAACTCCTCAAGGGTGAGGTACCTCCGCAGAACTATATCGATACCACGACGGTAAAGAGTATCACCGACGATCATGTATTCTTTTGCTTGGTATTGAATACGCCGCTGTTCAGAGCGAGAGGTATTAGACCTATATGTTTGTGTCTGGAGATAAATGATTATATCTCCGTACCACAAATCACTTGAAGATATCATAAACAAATTTTCATCCACGATTGCTTCTTCAGATGTTGCATCGTTGGACGACGATGGGAGATCACATAGTAACTCCATGAATACCAGGGATTTCTTTGATTTGGATTTTTTAATTCCAAATCAAACTCTTGTAGAATTTCTATCCATTTTGAATACTTGCCCCCCAAAAACTTTCGCGACAATATATAAGTCATGGGGTTGCAATATGATAAAATGGTAGTTTTCCTGAAGAGGACGTAGTGTCAAAATCTCTGTATTGCTTGAACAACTGCGAGGGCAAGCTTTTCAACGTAGGAGTATTTCATTTCCTTATCATTTAAGTTTCATCTTAAATAATATATAGGATGTTCAATTCCATTGTCTTCTTGAACTAAAACCATTTCTATGGTCGTATCTGCTGCAGCTAGATACAGGTTAAAGTCTTTTGATAATCAGGAGCATACATTAATGATGCTTGTATTAGATATTTCTTTAAAGCATCAAAAGAGGCTTGTGCGACTTGGTCCCAAACGAAGGGTACTTCCTTTTTCAAAAGACGAGTATAACCTTTAGCTAGTTCGACGTAATTTGGAATGAACCTCCTGAGGAAATTTGCTTTCCCTTGGAGTTTCTGAATCTGAAGTAGGTTTGAAGGTGGAGGAAAATCGATGATTGCTTAAACCTTGCAAGGGTCGAGACGAATCCCATATTTTGAGACAACTAAACCAAGTAAACAACCAGAACTAACACAAAACACACATTTGTGCGGATTGAGTCTTATCTTGTAGTGTTAGCAACATAGAAATATTGCTCTCAAATGGCGCGGATGATCGGTCCGCTTTCGCGAATGAGCTGGGAGATCATCGAGATAAGGTTGAATGATGTTTTTGATGTCATGGAAAGCATAGTTCATTTCTCTCTGAAAAGTAGCCCCTACGTTCTTCAAACCAAAGGGTAGCTTGCGATATGCGAATGTGCCCCACAGACAAATGAATACAGTCTTTGACTAGTCCTGTGGGTGGATATTTATTTGATTATACCCAGAAAATCCATCCATAAATGAAAAGATTTCGCATCCGGTGCATTCATCAATTATCTGGTCGATAAAGGGTGTAGGGTAGTTGTCCTTCGGACAAGCTTGATTTACATCCCTGTAATCGCTGCATACTCTAATCGTTCCTTGTTTTTTCATCACAGGAACAATATTTGATACCCAATCAGTTAGAGGAATGGGGTAAATGAAACCAGCATGGAGGAGTTTTTCAACTTCCACCTTGATGGCAACGACTTTCTTGGGGTGCACCTGCCTTAGCCGCTGTCGTACCGGTTTGACATCTGGATACATCTTAATCTTGTGTTCAATTATGCTCAAGTCGATACCCGGAATTTCATTATATGACCAAGGAAAGACATCTCTAAACTCGTGAAAAAGAGTGCTATATATTTCCAGTTTGGAAGAAGAACAAGATTTTCCAACATGAATGTTCTCTACAACATCTATTTTGGTCGAGATATTTGTGGCAATAGTCTCTTCAATATTGGATAGGTTTCTCTCGGAATCCACCGTGTTTACAGTATTCGTCAGAAAGTAAAATACTGAAGGATGGTGTAGGTCACCGGAATTATCTTCTTTCCAAGTCAGAAGATGGGAATGATGGTGGTAATCTTCCCATGATGCCCCATCAATCATCATTGATTGAATGATTCCTTCGTCTGTAGAGTGTACTAGCGACCAAGGATCTGAAGGGGTGCCATATTCCTTAGACCTATCCATCCAAACGCTTGACGAGCGTTGATGCTGATTTGCCTCCCATGATGAGAACATTGATTGTTATAATATTTCCAGTGGGGTTATAGGCACAACCTGTGAATGATCCATTTTTAAATTGTTTTCTGACATCCTTTGAATGGAAGATATCATATTGCAGGTTCCTACATTAGCCACTTCTACCAAATTCGTAGGAGGCGGTAGGGTAAAAGTTCCCATTAACGTAGGGTCTATTAGTAGGCCTACTTTGATATTATGAAGCATGCTCGGGCTTCCATGGATCATTGGAATGCTTCCCGTAACTTGCGAACTGTTGGGGAGAAAAGTTTGTTGGTCGATGATTGTAATTCCTCCTTGGGAAGGAAATGAAATTTTCCTAAAGTAGGTCGACACAACTGTTGCCATGGCATATATCCAGGGTCTTCCCAGTAGGATGTTGTAATCAAGATTCCCTTCGATGACTTCAACATCGATTTCTACTGTTTTGCCCCCCAGTTCGACTTGCAAGTTACTTAGTATCCCATACGGGGTGTATGTTCGTCCATCAAATGCTTTTAATGTTGTTGGTGATCGCGACAAAGACGGAGACCCCAGATTTTTCCAGCAACTCATTGACATGATACATGTTGATGCCCCCTCATCAATAATTGTTCTATGAACATTTTTGTTGAGGGCTTTTACTTGAATGAGGAAAGCTAGTTGAGCTGGTAACTGAGGGTCGTATCCTTTATGATTAAAAGATACAAGATTGGAATCCGTTGGGTCAATCCCACCTATTGCTGATAATAAAGCCTGCTTTTAGGAGGGGCAATTTTGCAGTACTTCAAGATTCGACATCGCGGATGGTGATTGAGCTAAATCCTCCACTATATTATAGTGTTGTGCTGCTCGGGCATGAGGATTAAACGTCGATTTGTGTACTACTCCCTTTGGCGGTTTTATTGTTAATTCAGGAATGATGGGTGGCACGACTTCTGTTGAAGTCGTCGTTGAACTACTAGGTTGATCATTATCCTTGTTGCTCAACATTTGTGGATTCCCGTAATCTTACTCCTTGTCATTATTAGAGTATCATTCAGTTGCTTCGAGACTGAAAAAATTAGCACTTGGGACGGGGAAGCATTTTTGTTAGCAATCAGATTTGTTCCTGGGTTTGGAAACGGATCTGTCAATACAGCCGAGGTTTTCGAACTTTTGAAGAATTTTCTAAGTTCTTTATATGGACACTCTTTGGTCCAGTGACCCTCGTCACATATACTGCATGGATTTTTTGGTTTCACATTCCTAGAAGGGTTCACAGAAGATTTCCTGGGAGATGAGTCTCCCTGGTTTTTCTTCTTCCCTTGTTTTTTCTTCTTACCTCCTGGCTGCTTGGTTTTTTTGCCTTTGTCTGTTGAAACAACATTTACTTCTGAGGCTCGAAGTTCCTCATTTGCATCTTGACTTGAAACCATGCGGGCCTTTTTCAATGCGGCCTTTGTGGTTTTAGTGCTTGTTGTACCTATCACACCATCGTCGGCATGAGAGTCTTTGTTTGATTTAGGAAGCAGAGGAACAGAGAATTCTAGTCTAGGAGCGTCAAGGATTTTATCGTAGAGCGTGCCAGACTGAGTATAGATCAGGTCTAGATAGTGTGCACGAGCAATAACTTGCTCTTCAGTGATGACTCCCCCCTTTGCCACATCTTCTGTAATAGCAAGTAACAATGACTTAATAAACCATTCAACCAATAGCTGATCAGGAACATATGTTTTTACCATTCTACGACGACGCTGCCGTTCATGAATATGATCGGATATGTGAGTGGCTGTCGTTTGTTTGAAATTGGTAAGTAGCTTAGTTCATGTTTCGTACCTGATAGGTAACTAAAAATGGGTTAAAAAGGTTGTGGCTAGGGTACTGAAGTTATCAAATGAAGCTCTAGGCAGTTCGATATACCACTTTGCTGCCGGACCAGTTAACATGCGCTGAAAGAGGCGAAGCCGTATCGAATCATCATTGAGAGTGTTTGATGAACACCATAGATGAAAGTTCATCACATGATTCGATGGGTCTTCGCCCAGATTTCCATTAAATATCCGACGGAAGTTTATGCAGAATCGCCGGCCACCAAGGGGCGTAGGCAATTGGATCGTTCGTTAGTCGACTTAGATCCGGTAACTCTAGAGTTGCTATGAAGGGCAACTGTTGATTCAGGCTTGGTTGAGCATATCGAGGATAAGAGGGAATCGTTTGAGCAGTCGGTCTTTGCATACTAGCATAATGCATTTGATGTTGGTAACTTTGGTAAGGTTGATGGGCATAACCATTATGATATGGTTGATATAGTTGCCCATTACTTGCAAAGACTTGTTTCTCATATCCTTGGTAAGCCTGCTGGAATTGTGGTTGTTGGTATTGCACCAGCCATGGTTGTGAAGCCATGGACTGTTGTCCAGCACTGACTGTTTGACCAAGATGGGGATTGGTATTCCCTGTTTGAACCTGTGCCATTCCACTAGTGGGTGACTGTGGTTGTGTCAGAGGTACAAGAGATTGTTGTATTGCAACCTGCGAAACTTGAGGTTGGCATACAACTGGTGACGCTTTCACTTGTGATACTACCACAATAGCCGGCGTAGCGGGGATGTTTGTCATAGGTGAACTTTGTTGTATTGAGCATACAACTCTTGGTTGTTGAGACAGGATTGGTACCCAACCACTAGTTTTAATTCCATCATAACCCAAATTCTGTTGTAAACTCACGCATGGTTGTCCTTTCGAGGAAGACAATGAAAGGGTATACGGCCCTCCATATGACGGTAATCCAGTACTCAAAGGAATAATTTTCCTTTGGGGACCAGTTTGCCCAAATTGACCTTGTGACGGATCAATTTGTTGAGACTCAACGTAAGAGATTCCAGATATAATTCCAGACGAACAAATGGGAACAGTCCATACTGTCGAAATAGTCCCAGGATGGACTCCATCCGGCGATTGAAAGTTGGTTGGGACAGATGGCATGTCGGCGAACATTGTCGGAACAGCAGAAGGAGCTTCTGCTGTTGCTGTATCAAGTGACATAGTCATTGATGTTGATGGTTGTTCAGACATATTAAGTCTATCCAAAAGGTTCCTCAGTGATTCTTTAGGAACTTCCGAGGGTGGGTGAATATTTTCTGACGAAGAAGGATATAGGGCGATCCCAGCTCCAAGTTGTGTTGGAGTGCTAGACGAAGGATCTTCCACAATATCTTCTATGGAAATCAATCCAGGAGGAAGAGGTAGACTGTCAAGTCCGTAAAATATTTTTGGTGCCGAAGAAGATGTAATTTCTGTAGCAGTATACGGTTGGGGAGTAACACCTTCCGAATCGGCTATAGACGGAGCCAGTTCTAGAATAGCAGTGTTAACCATTACACTAGGATTAGTTGTAACGTCCTTTTGCTGTTGCGGAATTTCTTCTGTAGAGGCAGGGATTCCAAAAATGTTCGGAGTAACCGGAGTCTTTGAGGATGTCAGAGTGCTTGCTCGAACCAACCTAGGGGACTTCGATCCGGTTAAACGAGTTTGCTTTGTCCAGAATGGTTTCACTTCCGGAGTCAACGATGGTTGACTCGTAAGTCTCTGCGAATGACGGGGTTTTGATTGACTTTTTTCCACGATTGTGGATTACTTGATCAACTCAAAATAAAAAGGGAAAAAAGTTTTTTCGAATTAAACAAATTTTAGACGCTATGACACAACTTGTTTTTTCAATTTTAAAGAGTCGAGAAAAAACAAAAGATGACTCTAGTCGCCTTTGATTTTTATTGAGCCTGAAGTGACAAGTGCTCAGAGGACCTTTTCCTTTAAGGAGTCAGAAAAGGAGCAAAATGGACTTCTTTGGAGATCTAGGTAGAGAGGATTACCAAACCAATCGCAAAACTGCAGAATACTTTTTACGGTACAACAGTCAATCTTCCCAAATGCTGTGTTCGGTGCATTGCGATCAATAGGGTGGCAGAGACGGCTTCCTAAGGATAAAGGATGCAGCCTATTATGGTCTCCTAATATATACTCGACGATATGTGGGAGCACAAGTCTGTATTGGCACTTGTCGTCTCAGAGTGGAGGAATCACCCAACCAACACTGAAAGCAACAGTTAACAGGTTTTACGATGCCGGAATACGTCTCTAGCCTAGACCTCTAGATGTTGTGCGTTAAGTTCCAAAGTGTTGTTAGATTCATTGAATTTATTTTAAGTTGATCTTACTTAACAGTTTACCTTTCAGGTTCACCACGTGATGTATATATAATTCCTAAAATGCAGTCTAAGATGATAAACAAACGTTTTATCTTCTTTCAACAATGAAAATCCTAGCTACTAAAGGGAAGAAAGTCAAGAATATTTTCTTCACAGAGCACAGAGCACACACTAAATGCACAGTCCTAAATCAAACCAAGCAATAAAAAATGCAAATGCACATGCATGTATTTGTTTTCAGCTCTCTTAATGTGTGAATGACGTTAAGAAAGCTATGTGCAAAATTGAATTACTTTTAAAGCAACAGTACTCAACAAAATTCTTTTTCAAAATGAAGTGAAAGCAAGAGAGACACTTTGCGATTTTGAAATGGAAATTGCTTTTCAATACTTTAAAACTAATAATTCAAATCCTATGTAACAGTAACTGTATAATCGACTATCCAGAACAATGGAATTGCTTTCTAAAACTGAAAATGACAGCTACGACACTTTCAAATCTAGAGACGACAGTTCGACTATGCTACTTTTTGCAAAAGAGAACTAAAAACGACGCACAATACATAAAAAAATTTATAGTTATTTGCACTAAGGAGGCGGAATAATGCAAGAGAAGGGGGTTTTTCATAGAATTACACTGATTATAGACAGAAAAACTCTTGAATAAGACTGAAGATAGTGAGAAAAATCCACAGTCGAAGGGTAAAGTTAACCCTCCCTGACCATCACACCTGTTACATAGTGAACTCAGTATACAACGCACCTACTGCACTCAAGAAGTGTGATGCATACAGACTGCCTTGAAGGCAGGGTGTGATGGTAGCAGTGTGAGACTTTGAATGGGACTTCACTCACAGTTTGCAATCTAGTTCAGGTGTGTTTAGGCTGAATAAGTAAAGATCAATGTATGTAAAACACAGGGGTGATCTAAGAGGTTACTAGAGCCACCACTCAGGGCAATTAGATTGCTTGCAGATCTATTGTTTAATTCATAAACAAAACACGGAGATAGACTGAAGCAGCATTGATCTACTTTGCATTTGTATGAAAAATTCAGTTCGAAGGCTAACTGGCTTGACTTCAAGCTCCAACTGTATGTTTATAAAAGAAACAGGGATAGATAGGCTAACAAGTAATCTAGTCGCTCCCCAATGGAGTCACCATTTTGTTATCCGGGAATAATGTCCATTAGGATGCTGCTATTCCCACTAATATGGGTGGCTATCTTAGAAACAAACAATCAAAGTCTACTATTGTTTCCTTTTATGAAAATAGACAAGAGGAGAACCAAGAGGGCCAACCTGAGTCTTGCACTTGATTTCCTCTCCTTCTTGATAGAGTTTCACTGCTTCTCCTTTGTCTGCCCAGCTTCAAAAGAACCTGTGGAATCACAAAAACATACTACTATGCAAGAAACAAGGATCTAAATTCATGAATAATACAACATCAGATGTGTATTAACCATATACATGCATATATAAACAAGTACATAAGAATATGGAAGGAAACAAGAATAGCTTTATTCAGATGAAAAGTAGCAAGAGGATTACAAACATGAG
>APFE031149506.1:81801-93079 GCA_000404065.3 Pinus taeda
AGCAACACTTTTAGGGACTTAGGAGCCCTCAGTTTATGGACATTTATGATTGGGTTTGAAGTGCCCAAAAATGTCTATAACAGAAGGAAACCATCAGAAACTAGCACATCATGGGTTGATCAAATGCATCCTAGAAGATGCTCTAAACAACTTGAGAATCCCTATTATGTGGTCAACATTTGTAGACATGAATGAAGAAGATGAAATTCAAGCCATTGAATATGAAAGAAACCCTACTTCTAGTGAGGAAGAAGAGGGAGAAGAGCCTAAAGAAGAAGAACATGAAGAAGAGGAAGAAGAGCCTAAAGAAGAGGAGGAAGAAATAGATGAGGCAAAGGATGAAGCACAAAAGTATGAACAAAGTCCTGAAATATACAGTAGGGAAGAAGATGAATCTCCAAGGGTGTCTCTGGAGCCCACAGAGAAGGAGGCGACAACTACTTTAACTTCCCTAAGTACACCTATCAAATCAAGAGGAAAGAGGTAGAGGTGACTCCCATTTATTTTATAATAAGGAATATCACCAGGATAAAACATGGGAGACCTCAAACCCCTACCATGATTCCCATTATCATAGAGGACTCACTAAAAGAACAATAGAAGTTAGTCCCTCTAGGAAAGATAGGTGAAGAAGGAAAATCACAACAAGCTTCCCTGAGGTCACCAATCACCTATGTCAAGAGGCCTGTCACCAAGTCAACCTTAGAAAAGCAAGTTAAATAAAATTTTACCCCTTTTCAAAAATGGAAAGGTCTCCTACAGGAAACACAAACAGGCCTACAGGAAGAAAAAATAGTCCTACAAGAAACCATGTCAAAACTACAGGAAACATAGAAACAAGATAAGGAAGGACTGCAAGGTTAAAGGGAAGGAAAAGAGGCAAAAACTACTCAAGAAATAGTAAAGGAAGAGTCACAAGAGCTGAAGGAACCTAGCCCACAACCAAACCTCAGCTCCTATTATAGATTCATTGAGGGGGGCATAGTTATACCACAAAAATTTTCCATCCCTCTATTCTTTGAACTTGAAAATGGGAGAGCAAGGACACATCGTTGGATGCAAATCGCTAAATCAAAAAGTGTAGAGGATGTAGGCCATATGGAAGAAAAGTTGATATAAATAGGCAGAGAGTTGAGTATAATAAGAGACAGGGAAAGAGTGATGAAATCTCAACTTGAGGCTGAGAACACATGGCTAAGGAGGCAACTACAGGAGAAGGAGAGCTAATTGGAAACTATGGCAAGTCTCTCCATGGAGGCACTCCAATGTAGGATGCCAATAAAACCTTATGCCTTATACCTCAAAGAACAATGGATGCAGTTTAAGGTAAAAAACCTTGCACAAAGAGGAATTATGCCTTTCCAAGACTATAGGCAGTTCATTGACCTCTGTGACTAAAGCACCCTGGAGGACAGAGCCAAGATATCTTAATTCTACTGACATAACTTGGCCCTAACATATATGAATGTATGGGACCCTAATCCAAAGCTAGGAGACTTACAACTGATGGCCTTGGCATCATGGATGAATCATGAGGAGGCTAGGGCTATAGATGTAAAAAGGGTATTGGAAAGAGAAGAAACATAACCCCTTTTCATCAAAGAAGAACAACCCAATTCCATGGCTGTCATTAGCACTCACAACCTCATTGCTAATGATCCGTAGCTTGTACCAAGATACCTAACTTCACAAGAGAAAGAAGTCACTCATTTTGAGGACATGTTGATATTGCCAGGGATGAAAGTCAATAAGCCTTCCAAAGGAGGTGGAACACCTTGCCCTACAACCTAAAGCTTAGGGAGTATCATTCTCCTGATAGAATGAGGGATGCACTAGAAAGGTCCCCAATGTATAAGAAAGCATTGCATAGACTCAAAGTCAACTAGATTGGCTTGAAACTTAGTCCACCATTTCTTTTGGGTATGTTAGAAGGGGTAAAGGAGGAAGAATAAATAAATCAATGGGAGGATATAGAGAAGCATGTAGGGTTTTATCTACAAGGGGAGGAGACTACAGGAGAAACCTGGAATGTCAAGGAGGCCACCAAAGCAATGAAATACATGAACATAGATTGAGTTTCTCAAAGGATGAGAAACACTTTTAGTAGGGGGTGATGATGAGGCTCATCAATGGGTAAATTATATGGACCTTAATACAACTCTCTAGCTTACTAAAATCAACTTTTCTCATAATTCTTTACATGTTTTGTTATATTTTGCTTAATGAGAAGGGTAAAGATGAAATGTCATGTTTAGTGGTCTAATGTGCATTGATTGTAGGTTTTGGAGAAAATTTTGGCTAATTAAAGTGCATGAATGCAAAGGAGACAAGCAAGAGGGATTTTAGAAGATGGGATCTTCCTCCTTAACTATTCACTCACTCAAAGATTCCTCCATCGAATATCATGAGCTCGGAGATGCAGGTAGCCGAGCCATTAAGATCATTGATAGCCAAGCTAGTGACAGTTGAAGACCAATTGATCTTGAGATTGGGAGCCAAGCATCCCTAAATTTAAGGAAGTTTTTGGTAGCTTCATTTGTATACATAAAAATGCCTAGAGCCTCATTAGGATTCAGATTTTTGTTGATTGTAGCCAAGAAGAATTTTCGAGTTGAAACATTGTGTCTAATCACTCTTGTATATTTTTTATATTTTAATGAAAATAATAAGCATTCCCTTGATCCAACACTCAGTTGACTTAGAGGGTTGAATCTCTTGGGTTAGGGCCCAACCCTAGAAGCAGAGGTTCCTCTTCTTGTATATGTATGCTTAGATTACATTCATAGTTAGTTGTTGAAATGCTTTTGGTGTTGTGTATTTGCAAGTGTTGGTATGATTAATTAGTTTTCTTCCATTTGTGGATAGTTAGAAAAGTGGTATCATAGTGACAAAAAGAATTTCAGAAAACCTGGTGATAGTGGTTTTCACCTCATCTCTCTCTTTTTGGATCATGGCTTGAGGGACACTTTCATACAGTCCAAAAACAAAGTTCTTTCTTTGTTGCATAAACTAGGGTTTCTTGATGAGTAGGCCTTTGTATTTAAGTCTCTTAGGATGAGTTTCAATTGTCAATTTTCATCTCTTAAGTATGTATTGGTTTCAAATCACTTCCACTCATGCACTTAGCAATTAGATGGTAATGGCTCTGTTTTCTTCCATTTAATAAATCTTTCCCATGTATAGTTGCATTTGTGTATAGATGCAAACAAGAATGTGCATTTGTGCAGGATCTTCTACATTGTAGGGAAACATCATCTCGTTTTCCTCATCCAAACCTTATCCACCCATGTCGCCAAAATCCACTAAAATCTCAATCTGATTTATTGTTTTATCAGCAAAAATTTCCATTTTCATTGAGAAAATCCAACCATCTTGAAATACTTGCTTGAACTCTAGGTAGTTTTCACCCCCTTCATGCCTTATTCTCCCATTATCTACCTTTCCAAAGCTTCATTCCACCTTCTAAAACACCTCCTATGCTTTTTTCTTGTTCTTGTAGTAAAACAAGGGATCCTATATGAGAACTAGGACATCCTGTAGTTTTCCTGTAGGAAATCTAGTAGCAACTTGTTTTGAGCCCGAATTGAGAAAAATCATTACTAAAGCTAGGATTAGGCCTCTACATGACCTCCATTCCATCAATACCATTCTAACCCTCTTCCTTCATACTTGTCTCCCCTGCCAAAGAACAAGGAAAGATTAACATTTTCATTCATAAAATGAGAAATAAATAAAAATAGTTCTTTTTATTTTCTAATTAGCACATGTATGCAACAATTAACATTCCCTAGATCAGATTCCATGCTCAGTTAGTTTAAATCATCACACATGATAAATAGGGTTAAACTAAGATATAAGTTATATTAAGGAATACACATCTGATATATTGTTATCTTAAGTTTGATATTGAGGTAAGAGGCTAAGTTGTAATCTTGTAAAAGAATGAATAAAAACGTGAGATAATGTTGTGTGATGCAAGGAATCGAATGGAAAAAGAGACTGCCATAGATCATGAAGAAGGCTCTGGCTGAGCTCTCACTCATAAATCATTGGAAGCACTGAGAAAACATGGGGTTTGATTCATGGTGTCTATTGGAATTCTTGTTCTTTCAGTGTTGTGTGATTTGTTTGTGATTGATTTTCGGTTTTGATTGTGTCTGGTGCATGACCATGCCACTTTGTTTGTGGTATCATATTGCTATTGGTTTTTAATGGTTTTCCTCTTGTTTGTTTATTTTTCTTACCTTTTATGTTTTGAGGGTCTTGGGAATTGGTTGGGAAAGAGGAAATTTAATGGAGCTCAAGGAGAGCTATGTGGTACCGAACAGGTAATCAAAGCTTGGATTAAGCCAGTGCATGAATATAGGGAAACTAAAGGCAAGAATGTGACAAGTATTTGGGTTGGTTGGTTCCATTGGGATGAATGGACAGTGGTAGAGCAAACATGATAAAGGTAACAGGAAAGGTAAATTAAATGGGCTTAAGGTAATAGATGAATAGGCTAAGTTGGGAACTATTATTCTCAATTTTTTGCATGTTGTGCATGGATAAAGGGAGTTCTCTTAACCTGGACCTTATAATATCTAGTAATTATGTTATGATCATGACTATGCTAATGTATATGTATGTCGTTATCTGACAGGGTCATCAGGGAGCATGATTTTTTTATTTTGATGTTTATATCTGTATATATGCATGTATGCATGTCGTTGTCTAAGAGGGTCATCAAGGACCATTCTTGTGGAGGAATGATTGCTTATGTATATGAATGGAATAAAGAGGTTCTGTTACACAATATTTTGTCACACTTCCCATCCCATATCATGAAGCGTCAAAATGACGAAAGCTCAGTGTGTTCACCATGAAACACATACAGAAGCATCCCTCAAGAAGAGAAGAAACATTGCCCTGAGAGAGTTTTGAAGAAGTTTGCCTAAAAATATAGTTTTTAGGATCAATGCTTTTTGCACCACTCTTGGCCCATGCTGATGGATTGTCACAACATACTAACCCAGCTCTTCTAGCATGGATTTTGATAGGATAACTCGTGTTGAACCTCTTTTGGTAGATTTTCCTAAAGTGGAGGATAAGCTTCTCTTACTAGAAGCCATGAGAATGACGAGTTGGATATTGTTGAATAAGGATATGGTTGATTTCTCCCATTTTTAGTCTTTGATCCTACCTTTAGGGATCTTCCCCTTAAGATGTCAACCTTCTTCCCCCTTTTGTGGATCCCTAACTCCCTCTCCTTTCCTATAAATGAAATCATTTCTATCCCCAACTGTTAGGCCCCTATACTACTAGTGTAACCCCTTATCGTTATCAGTACAACCCCCTTATTATATTGTTGTACCCATGTAGTCCCCATATTGTTATTATTGTGCCCTTACATTATTATTGTTATGTCAGCTTTGATTATATTATGACCCCTTAGACTCCTATATATAGAAAGAAGGTCCTGTCATTTGTATCCTCCAAGAATTGTTCATTTGTGTAATGTAAAGGAGGTTGCCCCCTCGAAGAGGCTTATTTTGAAGGATTTTATCTATCTCTTCTATCTTTTGTGAGTTGGTTTCATAACATTTGGTATCAGAGCCTTGGATTCTAGGGTTTCACTGCTCCAAACAGGTCATCATGGAATTTTCGCTATAACTTTTTCGCTACGCAATTTCAGAAGCTAAAACAGAAACCCATTTGAGAAAAAATCGTTCTGAACCTCGGGTCAACATTTTAGATCTTGTATCGCTATATTTACAGCGATATGATCTGAGTAAGTTAGGGTTTTTGCAAGCTCCAGAATTTCATCTCAAATAGTACATTATGGAATTTTCACTATAATTTGTTTTCTACGAAGGTTGATGTTGAAAATGGCAACAAGAAATGCTAAAAATAGAAGTGCTAAAAATAGCACTGCTATAAATAGTAGTTCAGGTACTAGTGTTGGACATAGCAACAGGGAATGAAAAATGGAAGTGCTAAAAGTAGCTTTTCTATAAATAACATTTCAGGATGGATTCTTATTTTAGTTAGTCCATCAACTAAAATAGAGAAGTAAAATTCAAATTTGATCTTAGCAGCTGTTTGTAAAATAATTAATTAATTCACCATGAGTTAATTAGTTGTAGAAAATCAAACATGAAGTCTATGTGGGGACATGCAAGAGTTTCTCTATTAACTGAGGAATTTATCAATCAGTTAAAGAGATAAGGATGAGTTATAATATTGAGTTGTAATTAGTTGACTCGGTTAACTGAGTCAAGTCCAGTTAGATTAACTCAAATTGTGAGTTCATTTAGTTAATGCTTGCATGCATGTAACTGCTGCACTTCAGATAATTGAATATTCTCTCATAAATAACTCATGCATGTCAGTTCTGTTAGAGACCCAGTTGAGATCAGAGGAGGGACAATGTACTATTAGTTGGATGAATTTTTTCTATAAAGGAAAGTCATCCACGCAGAAGGATTTATCTCCTTTAGGATTGCGCAGTTAGATCAGAGGTTAGTAAGTGTGTGAAGAGACCAACTCACACAGGTGGCAGCATTGGACCCCAAGGAAAAATATGCAAGGAAATAGGAGGCTTGGAGGGAAGAGGAGAAGGTTTGGAGAAGCCTTTGACTGTCTATGAGTAGCATTGTTTGATTGCAGAGAGAGCAGGATAGATTGTGAGCTGATTCTTTTTGTAATCTGAACATATTTCCACTTGTATGATAATACAAAGATTGGGGTTTTAGGTTGAGGCTTTCCCCAGAGTATTCTTTTGTGTTTCATGTGTGATTGAATCTTCTTCTTTGTTATATGTGTTCTATTTGATCTTACTCATATTTGATTAAGCTTCCACAAAGTTTGTTGTAGAAGTAGATCTTGTATTTTGCTTTGGTATATTGCATAATATGTTGATCTACAGTGGGAATTTCTTCATGGTATCAGAGCAAAGGTGATCAAAGGAGAAGAAAAGTATACAAGAAGGGAGAAGTTTGAAGTTTGAGGTTCCTAAATATAGAAATTGAGTTCTTATCAAATCTCAATTTCACCAATGGCGTTCAGCGGTTTAAGACTCGAGTATGACCTTGATGGTAGCTCGAGTTATATAACCTAGAAGGATCGCATGGAAGCAATATTAGAGGATAATGGTCTAAAGGAATTCATTGATCAAGAAGTCCCCAAGCTGACTGATGCTACTTAATTGGCGGAATGGAAGAAATGTGTGGCTAGAGTGAGGAGAATCCTCCTTGAGGGAGTTCGAGACCACATTGTCTCGAGCCTCCATGGGAAGGAGACATTGTTTTTAATGTGGAAAACATTGAAAGATATATATCAGAACAGTAGTGATTAGAGGAAGCTGGTGGTGAAAGATAAGCTTCGGAAGATCAAGTGTGAAAAGGGTGACATGATCTCTACATATCTGAACAAGCTCACCACCTGCAGGGATGAGCTTGGAAGTGTAGGGATCAGGATAGCTGATGATGACGTGGTGAGTCTTGCACTTCTTGGTCTTCCTAAGAGCTGGCATAGCTACCAAGACTCGATTAATGGAAGAGAGAAACTGCCAAATTGGGAATGACTTTGGTCTGATCTGATGTAGGAGGAGATAAGAAGAAGCACTAGAGATGATTCTTCATCCATGGAGGATGAAGAAAATTGTGCCTTAGCAAGTAAGGCAAAGAAAGGGAAGGAGAAGGATTCTCATCCCAAATCGAGTTCTTCCCATGGTGGGAAGAAGTTTGAAAAATCGAAAGTGCGATGCTTTCATTGTCATGAAGTGGGCCATTTTGCTACAAATTGCCCACTGAGGAAATACAAGAAGGTATCCGTGAAGGCGAGGCACTGGCTTCATAGTTCGAGTTGGATTTCACACTTTTTGCATGCATGGATTCATCCATGGTGGGATGTGGTTGGTTTCTTAATGGTGGAGCTTCATTCCACATGACCGGCGATAAGAATTTGTTCAATACCATGGACGAGAAAGATCTCCAGATACTCATAGTGATGGGTAATGATGAAAAGTATAGTGTCTCAGGAGTAGGCATAGTTGTTTTTCAGAGGGAGCATGGAGCTCACATTACCTTGATAGATGTGAAGTATGTACCAGGACTGAAGAAAAACATGGTATCGATTGCAATGCTGGAAAACAAAGGCTATGATGTAGTCTTCAATAAGGGAAAGGTTTTCCTTAGACATGTCACCACGAGACAGGTGAAGTAGATCGGTTCACAGGTCAAGAACCTATATGTTCTTGAGGTTCAATATGCATGCAAAGCCTTGAGGAGCAAGGCAACTGTTGGAGACTTGGTTGTTGAGAGGGAGAGTACATTACCTCTCAGCATGCAACCACAGAAGAAGTCTCATACAATTGTGGAGGAGCCACAATTGGTGAAGCAGCTTCAGGAGGTTGTGGAGTAGCCACAACTAGAGAAGCCGAGAGGAGATCGAGTAGAGACATCTACTCATGTAGAGACCTCCAGTAGGGGGGAATTTCGAGCCAAGTGGGCAGAGGGATCACATGCATCCATACCTCTAGGTCAGAGGTGGTGTGATGTGGAATGACAGTCCCAAGAAGGCTGGAATAGGGGCAAGATCATTGAGCTACCCAACCTCTTTGATTAGACCTTGCTATCAGAGCCCCGATGAGGAGTAGTAGGACTGGATGAGTGGGTAGAGGCAGATGTGGATGGAGCAACAGAGAGAGATACAGTGTAGGAATCCCAAGACAGTGCAGAGCTAGCAGGCTACAACAATGCGAGAGGCATAGGAGTGTTGCACCAGTTTAGGATGGCACCAGAGAGGTGTGCAATAGTGTGATATGCATGGAGTGTTGTAGCAGCTCAGAGGTCACAGAGGGAGCACTTGTCAGTGGAAGAGGAAGCTTCAGCATCAGAGGATGTTTCTAGACCAAACAGGGAGGTCAGTTGGGAGACTTTTTGTTTGTAGAGTTGCTGAAGCAACAACACTTGGGAGAAGTGTCACATGCAGAACATTCCAAAGGTTTAGGATCATGTTCGAGTTGAATGATTTTCTTGTTGAGAGGGAGTGTTGAAAATGGCAACAAGAAATGCTAAAAATAGCACTACTATAAATAACAGTTTGGGTACCATTGTTGGACATAGCAACAAGGAATGAAAAATGGAAGTGCTAAAAATATCTTTGCTATAAATAGCATTTCAGGATGGATTCCTATTTTAGTTAGTCCTAGAACTAAAATAGAGAAGTAAAATTCAAATTTGATCTTAGCAGCTATTTGTAAAATAATTAATTGATTCACTATTAGTTAATTGGTTGTAGAAAATCAAACATGAAGTCTATGTGGGGAGATGCAACAGTTTCTCCATCAATTGAGGAATTCATCCATTAGTTAAAGAGATAAGGATGAGTTGTAATATTGAGTTGTAATTAGTCGACTCAGTTAACTGAGTCAAGTCTACTTAGATTAACTCAAACAGTTTGTTGAATTAATTGTGAGTTTAGTTAGTTAATGCTTGCATGCATGTAACTGCTGCACTTCAAATAAATGAATATTCTCTCATAAATAACTCATGCATTTCAGTTCTGTTAGAGACCGAGTTGAGATCAGAGGAGGGACAATGTACTATCAGTTGGATGAATTTTTCCTATAAAGTAAACTCATCCATGCAGAAGGATTTATCTCCTTCAGGATTGTGCAGTTAGATCAGAGGTTAGTGAGTGTGTGAAGAGGCCAATTCACACACGTGGCAGCACTGGAACCCATGGAAAACTACGCAAGGAAATAGGAGGCTTGGAGGGTAGAGGAGAAGGTTTAGAGAAGCCTTTGACTCTCTATGAGCAGCATTGTTTGATTGCAAAGAGAGCAGGATAGCTTGTGAGTTGATTCTTTTTGTAATCTGAACATATTTCCACTTGTATGATAATACAAAGATTGGGGTTTTAAGCTGAGGCTTTCCCTAGAGTATTCTTCTGTGTTTCATGTGTGATTGAATCTTCTTCTCTGTTATATGTGTTTTATTTGATATTGTTAAAATTCGATTAAGCTTCTGCAAAGTTTGTTGTAGAAGTAAACCTTGTATTTTTCTTTAGTATATTGCATAATCTATTGATATACAGTGGGAATTTCTACAGTTGAGACTCTGAAATTAAAACCCATTTGATCTAAAATCATGGGGAGGCTCGGGTCGAAATTGCAGCTCTTGTTTCACTATATTTTCAGAATACAATCCAAGACATCTAGGGTTTCTACAGGCTCTAGAATTACATCCCAAATAGGTGACCTTGGGAAAATCGTCATAACTATCTCTTTTAGCATCAGATTGAAATTTCGTAAGAAGTCAGAGAAAAAGGATTGACTATAGTTTCCTGTGTATATGCTTCAAATCTGAAGGTAAAAATAGTGATCCAGGTGGATGTTGGTGGCCACCCACCTATCCCATTTGGACCCCCACAATTGTCTCTTTCAGCTTTTTCAGTTTCCTAAATTGTAGCACAGTTTACTATTTTTATCAGTTTTTTCGGGTCCTGAACTTCCGAAGCCATTTTAAGGCCCTAAACGACAATTTTTGGGAAATCTGGGGGCAACATGGGTCCATGGACCGATGTTTCTCTTCCCAAAGTGGTAGTTCTCGGATAGATCTTTCTAACGAGCTATCATACGCGTCAAACTGAGATCATATGCCAAAGTTACGACCCCGGGAAATTGATGTACCAATTTACCCAAACGGGGCCCACAATTTGGCGTTTCATCTTCTGGGGTTAGGTTTTGGAATGCGAAGGGTTTTCCATTGTTTCTCAACAATAAATAGTCCTGTGAGCCTCATTGTAACACAAGTTCGGAACAGTTCAGAGGCATGTATCCGCACATCTCTTCTCAGAGATAAGCTAGCATCGCCCTAGCTGGTTTATTTCCAATTCTGGTTGTAAGCATATTTCGGTATTTTCCATTAATGAAATGAAGAATTATTTCCACTGCATCTTTGTGTATATGGTTATCTCTGTATTTTATTATGTTCCTGTTTAAATCCGGATCAGTTGTATCAGAGCGGTCTGCTTTTTCTCGGTTTTTCTTTGCATGTCCCCAACGAGGTCGGGATATAAAGAGTTAGGGCTTGAACTGGTTGAACCTTTGCAAGACCAGCCTCACAAATCCCGACAACCTCCCATGGAAGATGAGAAGAAATATGAGGGGGTAGGAGATCCTATCAAAATCTTGCTCGAAGAAGCGCTCGAGCGACAAAGGAACGCGATGATGGATAACTTTGCGCAGATCCTTCAGCGGCTACCCAGAGGTGACGCATCGGCTTCCAACAGC